>JAZGLO010000030.1:0-277793 GCA_036873155.1 Biomphalaria sudanica
CTACTAATTTGTAGTCATTTTCAAAATTATAAAAATAAAACATGAGTGGTCAAGAAATTACAATTCATTTAATATCTACTAATTTGACAACGCTAAGGTTGTCAATTGTAGTCAAACTGAATTTAAGTTATCTTATCTTGTGGACATTTTCAAAAAATTAAACGAAGCAAAAAGAACTCTGTAGTGTAATTGTATCCAATTAGTTTATTTTCCTTTTAAGCACTTGGCATTTGTCGTTGTCACTTTATGGCAACATAACAATCTTTCAGGAAATTGACTTTGAAGCAATGCTATGTTCCCAGGTAATAGCAAGTCATTAGGCAAGGCAAGCTAACATAGGGTTGTATACAGCTGCCCTGTATGCCTTATGTATTTAAAAAAAAAGACTGATCAGGGACCAGGTTAATCCCTCTCAAGACAATTTTTTAAAGGTCTCCTTGAGATGTAAGAGGGCTACTCTGGCATCATCAAGGTGGCCCTTGGGTCTGTTAGAGTCATTCTGGGATAGTTAACCAAGCAAAGGTACTGCTGTAGCACAATTGTTCAGGGTTCTGTTAGGAGGGTCATGTGTAAATTATTTCAGGATAGGGGTAACGATTTAAGATTCTTTTTCCTCTCATTACGAGGGGTTTAAAAAAAATTAATTAATAAATTTAAAAAAAAGTTAATTTGTCTTAAAATATTACATTATTCATAAAAGATTCTTGACTTTCAATTGTCTGCCCTTGTCTATATTCTTTAGGATTATTGGTTTTGGTTATTTTTGTTTCTAGTCTCTTCGCAGGTTCCATTCAGTTGCGTCTTGTTTTCTTGTTCCTTTGTTTTCCAGTATGTCTAGGATGAGGCTGCCGCTAAGATATAGACATTGTCATAGTGTTCTTGTTACGTTTCCACGGGCTTGCCGTGTTCTGTGAGTGTAGTACATACACACTTGATGTTGACTTGTGACATGCTCTCCGATCATGTGATCAAGGAGGACGTAACCACGAGGGAGAAATAATTCTTCAAAAGTGTTGACTTCCCTTTAAAAGACAGTTCTTTAGTAGTTTTTCCATAGATAAATAAAGTTCAATTTGATTCCTATCCCGCATCTCTCAGCCCAAACTCTCTTTAAACCCAGGTACATACCACACTCTCACTACACTCGCATAACCACTTAAACTAATTGACATAATACCGATAGAGTAGTTTTACAGATTGATTACAGTATTTAGATTTTTATCTCTGAGGTCTGACAATTTAGTCAAGGACAATAAATTATACAATAATTACAATTTTCTATCTAACCAGTATAGTTATCAATTCTATGTTCAATTATTTTTCTAAATATTAACTCTAGATTATAAGGATTTAAAGATACATTGTTGTTAACAACTTTAATTCTACTGTGCCACACAAGACTTCTGTATTCACTCACTATTATTAGATTAAATTTATGAATCATCTTACTTTTGATTTTAGGCAATTTATTTAAAACAATAGCTAGGTTAAGATTAACATTGGTGTTACAGTTTGCCTCTAGTAGGTCTTTCATAGTGCATCTAACATTATCAAATATTTTACATTTTAAAAACATATGGCTTTCATTGTTACCATTATCTGTGTGACATAAAACACATGTGTGTACATTTCTTTTCTTCCTTCCTACAGGGGTCATCCCGAAGATTAGTCTGTATGTTATTTCTCTGGCTTTGGGTGTAATGTGTTTGCTGTGTAGATTTATAAAAGTGTCTCTGAAATCTATTACACCTAACTCTCTACTCCATTTGATCCTATTGAATAATCTTTCTTGTAACTGTTTCTTAAGTGTTGTATATCTGTCTTTTAATTTACTGTGTATTAGATGTTCATTGCCGGGGAGTATTCTTGATATGGATCTGTAAAATGGATGTGTGTTTGTACCAAAGTGGTGTGAGGTGTCATTTTTTATTGGAATTATTTTATTTAACCTTAAGCCGTAGTAGTATATTTGTTAATGGAAAAATTGTTTGGGTTCTTGGCTACTTGTCCTATGTATTTTAATCTAAGTGCTTGTATTTTGGTTCTAATGTCCTGTAAGTTTATCCCCCCCATCCTCTTTGTTTTGTATAAGTGTGTGTGTTTAATGTTTCTGATAGTGCTTTTAAATATAAAAATTCCTAATGATTGTGTTTATGCTTGGTATAAAAGTTGGTGGAGGTTCTGTGATGTTTGCTAAATAAACTATCTTCGGGATGACCAGGTTGTTTACTAGTATTGCTCTACCAAATATAGTAGTTGCTGCATAATGAAATCTTTTAAGTGTGTGTTTTTGGTTTTCTTTAAAATATTTTCCCACTGCTGTGTGTGGTAATATGTTGGGTTGCTTGTCCACGTGATGCCGCATATTTTAATTTCCTTCTCTATTTTAAGGTTAAAGGGGATGTTTGAGGGGATTTCCCACCTGCCCAAATCCCATAATACAAGATTTATTTATGTTGATTTTTGACTCCCGCTTGCCCTCACCAAATTGAATAAACTTATCTATGATTGCGGCTATGTCTTTTTCTGAGGAGGGAAAAAGGGTGGTGTCATCAGCGTATGCTTTAACTTTAACTACGGGCGTGGGGCCTGGGATTCTTATCCCCGTGATTCCACTTTCTAGCCTGATGGTTTCTAAAAGGGGTTTTAGGCAAAGGGTGTATAAAAAGGGAGAAAGGGGACACCCTTGTCTTACAGATCTTCTAATAGGGATACTGCCACTAAGGGTTTGGTTTATTATAAGTTTGCTTGTGGCATCAGTGTAAACTAGCTTTATGTATTTCTTCATTCTTCCATCTGTCTTCGTCTTGTCTAGTATTTTGAAAAGGTAGTCATGGTCTATTCTGTCAAAGGCTTTTTCCTGGTCAATAGAAAAGAGGGCTGCTTTCAAGTCTTTGTCTTTACAGAAATATATATAATGTCTCTTAAAAAATGGTTAAGTTCGTCGATGTTTTTTGTCTGGGTTGCTACAGTATTGATCCTGTCCTATTAAGTGTGGTATGACGGGTTTTAGTCTTAGAAAAATCATTTTCGTCAGGAGTTTGTAGTCGGTGTTTAGAAGTGAGATCGGTCCGAAAGTCGCTAGGTGAGGTGTTGTTTTCTTGTTTTTTTGGTAGAAGTGTGATGTATGCTAAGTTGAAATCTCTAGGTAACTGTTCTGTCTCTAACATGTCGCTGTATAGATTTAATAGTAGGGGTCCTATTTGGGGAAAAAAGGCTTTGTAAAATTCAAACGTCAGACCGTCTGGGCCAGGGGATTTGTTGTTTTGTGTTGTATCTAAAGCAGCTCTCAGTTCGTCTAGCGTAAAGGGAGCGTCTGTCTCTATCTGTTCTGTCATTGGTATTTCTTTGCAATTCTGTAAAAATACTTTTTGTGCGTTGTCGTCCGTCTGTTCCTTGTCATACAAATTAGTAAAGTGTTTAGTAAATGTGTCTGTTATTTTGTCCATGTCGTGTATAGTTTCTCCTTTACTATCAACAATGTTGTCAATAGTTCTGTCAATTTGAATGTTTCTGTTCTGCTGATAAAAAAAGTTTGTTAGGCCCTTCGGTTATTTTTTGACTTTTGCACCTCAATTCCGCTCCTTTGTATTGATAGTTAAATAGTTCTTCTAGTTGTGTTAGTATGTGTGTTTTGGCTGCTTCGTCTTCTTCGTGTGTTAGTAAATTTTTAAGTCTTTCCTCTTCTTTTTTCCTTTTTGAGTTGACTAGTGTGGCCAGTATTTGGCTTTGCTGCTTAATGGAGCTTTTAATTAGCGTCCATATTTCTGTGACTTTGAAATAGGGTGTGTTTGAGTCATGTATTATATTTTTGAGGAGGTTTGCGATTGTTTTTAAATAGAGCGGGTCATTTAGGAGGTCGTTGTTAAGTTTCCAGATCGGTGTTTTTTGTTTTTTGTTTTTTAGTTTTGGGTTCAGCAGCAGTTCCACTAAGACTCCTTTGTGGTCTGTATATTGTAACGTCTCTACGAGATGTGTTACACTTTTTGTTTTGCACGCCCTTGGCACATACACTCTATCTATCCGTGTTTCTATTTGATGTGCTTTGTCCCTGAACGTGGTGACCCGGCCCGTGACCTCTACTTCTCTATAGGCATCTACTAACCGGAATGCCTTGATGACTCCCCCCCAAATAGTCATGCGTTTTAATTGTTATATGAGGAGCAGGACCCTCTGTGTTTGTGTTTTGCTTGTCTAATTGGAATCAATGTAATTTAAATCACCCCCTACTATTAAATTTTCTCCTGCGTACTGAGTGTGTAGAATGTCACTTAGCATTCCAAAAAACTCGTGTTTCTCTTTTTTTTGAGCGGGTGCATAAATGTTGACTAACGTGTATGTGTGTTTTTGTGAGCTTGTCCTAATTATTACTATCCTCCCGCTATTGTCTTGATATGAGTGTGTGATTGAAAACCTATTGGATGTTTGTAAAATGGCTGTCCCTCGTGGCTTTCTACCTAAACTAAAATAACCCTCCCGGAGGCCCATAAGAGAGACTGCTTTTTGGCCTTGTACTCTAACTGTGTGTTGGTCTCTTGCAGAAAGATAAAATCTGGCTTGTATTTCCTTGTGAGGTGTGCTATGTATGTGTGTTTATTGTTAAGCCCTCTGATGTTGAGTGTCAAAATTTTGATGTCTGCCATGAGTGTGTGAGATTGGTTTGCGTGTTTGTTATTCTATTGTGTGTGTATGCATTTTATCTTTAAGAGTTGCTTTGTTGTTTATGTGTTTGAATGTGTGTTAGGGTCCTCGCCCTCATCTATGACTAGCACTGACGGGGAGTCTGGAAAGTTCAGCTCGAGCTTGAACTGTTCTTCCTCTCTTTTCTCCTCCTCTACCAGGGGATCCTCGTTTAGATCCTCTGATGAGGAAGAGAGAGAGAGGGCCCTCTTTCTTGTTATTTTGGTTGGGGTGGTGGGTGCTGAACTTGCCCCTCCGGATGTTTTAATTTTTTACTTTGCTTAGATTTGTTTTCAGGGCTGTTTGGTGGGGGGGAGACCACTTGGAGTAGCTCCCATAGCTTCTATTTGTTTTTTCCCCCCCTCCTTTGCTGCTTTCAACCATCGTGAACCCATCTTTTTTTAGCTGTTGATCAATCTCGGATTGCTTTTTTCTCTCCCTCACCTTTAAGGGGCCATGACATAGGAGATTTTCCCTCCTACCTTCCTTTGCACCTTCTGTGGGGTTTTGGTCCCGTCTGGGGTTCGCCCTATTTTGGACACTGGTTTGACCAGTGCTGATCCTGTTCCGCAATGCCAGCACTGTTGTCTACGTCCCGGGATGGTCACGAGGACCTTGTAGGTCCTCGGATCGTCCTCGTATCGTAACTGAAATATAATGGGGGAGTTCAGTCTGTTTGCGGATTTTTATCCAAGCCGCCCACTTATCTGAGTTGCCCTAGCTTGATTGGCCTCTATCTTGGAGCCTTCTTCTGCAAAGGCTCCAAAGATTTCTCCTATCTTTGATTTGTTTATGGTTGGTGCTACCCAGTGAAGGGTAACCCTGATTTTTTCGTCTTCCAAGGTACAGACATCTACCTTGAAGTCCTTATCATTCCCGAATGATTTCCCTAGTATACGGGTTCTCACTCGGGCGGATGTTGGGAACAGGAACCAGACAAAGGGGTTCTCGAAGCGATAGAGAGAACTCACTTTCGTCCGGTGTTAGTTTCAGGCACTCTATTAGGCTCGCCATAGTGGCCTTAACAGCCCCTTGGCCTGACAGCTTTAGAAGCAAGGTACCTGGGGCGTGGACAAGGTCCACCATCCAGGTCCTTTTTTTTCAATAAAAAATGTCTTAACTGACATTTTTACAAGGGTTTATCACAAGAAGACGATAACTACACAGTACTTTTACTACACAATCCTCGCGCCGTCCACTCTAAACAGTAACACACAAAAATCCACAGAATCACAAAAAAAAAACCACAGAAACACAAGTAATCCACAGAATAAATCCTCAAGTGTTAGCTACTTAATCAATCTCTTATTCTTTTTTTTTTTTTTTTTTTTTTAAATGCTCAAAAGCATAAGTAAAATGTCTCGATTAATAAAAACTCACGAAAATGAAGTTTACAAGATTACTATTCGTTTTAATTTAGGTCTAACTTATAATGCATACTAATTAGCTTTTTCTCTTTAAAAAACTGCTTGCATAACTGATTTTAAAAATTAGATTTTTCGCTTTCAGAAAAAAAAAGTAGCCGTTGCATCAGAACTTCGAATGGTCTAAAATATTGTGATGTCGGATTTTCAATATCTTTTCTAGTTTACGAGA
Organism: Biomphalaria sudanica; assembly: GCA_036873155.1. Classification (NCBI taxonomy): domain Eukaryota; kingdom Metazoa; phylum Mollusca; class Gastropoda; family Planorbidae; genus Biomphalaria; species Biomphalaria sudanica. The sequence continues at coordinate 6,277 of JAZGLO010000030.1, forward strand.
TCTAAACGGGACGGACAGACATTTCTCACAAAACTAATAGCGTCTTTTCCCCTTTCGGGGGCCGCTAAAAATTAGTTCAACAACAACAAAAAAGATTATCGGGTTTCGTCGTCCCCTGCCCCCCCCCCCCCCCCAACCAAACATTGACGCTCTCCATTTTTCTTTTCATAATTTAACACCATATCAAATAACCGGTGGTAGTTATATAACCAAAAAAAAATAATATTTTAAAGGCGTTATTTAAAATAGACAATTCGACTGGTGTGACTTGTTATACTGCAATGAGTTTTGTATTTTAAGAAACATACAAAGCGGACACCGCCACAATGTTATTGAAACAGAGAAACCTCTTTTCATCCCGTTTATTTTAAAACATTGTCCACTAATATACGTGGTGGATGAAGTACTATTTTCATTGCATTAGATTTCAAGCACAAATAACATGCGTTATTCTTACAAAGCTTATATCAACTCTGTCTGTCTGTCTGTCTGGTAAAAGTTTGTACACTTTATATCTCCCACACCCAATCTCGGATCAAGCTGAAATTTTGCAAATGATTTCTTTTACCTGACAACACAAGAATCAATATAAAAATTAACCAATTAGTTAAAACACTATTTGTAATTAATTATTTTTTTTGGTATAACGAACAATGGAAATAAATCGTACTTGACAGACGTGGTAGTATAAGTTGAATTAATCCGCTTGATGACTCTTGAGCCCAAAGTGAACATTTTTAAAAATAAATTTAAAAAACGATCATGTAAAAATTCACCAAGATACCAGACAAGCGGAGGATTCAGCACCCATTGCCTCAGCGTAGCGCCTCCGTGGAAATGTCTAGTGGTGGAACTAGATAGACCAAGAAAGAGAAGCGAAAAAGACCCCAGCTGCATACCTTAGGTGAGCTTTTTTTTTTTAAAAAAAAAAAATCTCATTCGGCCAGCAACCCAGTCCAAAAAATCCGCCACACCGTTCCACAAAGTGTTGTTTTTTTGTGGCATTTTACGTCTCGAGAGACGATCTTTTCCCTTTGCAACTTCTTGTGTGACTAAAGAGGCCAATCCTTGATACACAGCTGCGATCGCAGGTTGGGCATATATAATCACCAGGCGCCGTTGCATTTTCACCCTTCTTTCTGCTTCTGTTGTGTATGGCATCTGCAATCTTTGACCCTTCCTTTATGCTCTCTCTCCATGAGGATCTGTCCAGTGCCACCTCTTCCCAGTTGCCAGTGTCGATTTTGAAGAGCTTCATGTCGCGTTTGCATACATCCGTATAACGTAAAAGTGGGCGACCAGCGGCTCTCCTGCCTTCTATTAGATCGCCATACAGGATGTCCTGTGGAAGTCGACCTTCTGGCATTCTACGAACGTGGCCAAGCCAGCCAAGGCGTCTGCTGCTGATAACAGGGCGGATGTCCTGGCACCCTGCTCTTTGTAGCACTTCCTCATTGGTTATCTTATCTTGCCACCTAATTTTAAAGATCCGCCTTAGGCATCGGAGGTGGAAAACATTCAGCTTTTTTTCCTGCCATGAGTAGGTTGACCATGTTTCACTTCCGTACAGCAAGGTGCTCAACACACAGGTCCGGTAGACTAGGGCTTTAGTACTGTTAGTCAGCAATATGTTGTCCCAGACTCTTTTCTGCAGCCGTGACATGGTGGCCATTGCCTTGGCTATCCTGTTGTTTATGTCTTTATCCAGTAGAGTGTTGTTGGATATGATGGAGCCAAGGTAACAAAAGTGATCAACAATTTCTAGTGGTTGGCCATTAATGCTTACTTGAGGTGCAGTGTTTGTGTTTTGGACAAGTATCTTAGTCTTGCTTTGACTGATGTTTAAGCCGAACTTCTGGCAAGCAGCAGATAATTTGTCAACCAGGCACTGTAGCTGAATATCAGAATCAGCCACAATAGCTGCATCATCAGCATACAGGAGTTCCCTGGAGAGTAGCTTCCTAACCTTGGTTTTTGCCCGCAGCCTTGATACATTAAATAGTTTTCCAGAGGATCTTGTATGGAGAAACACACCTTCGTTTATGTCGTTGTACGCATAATGCAGTAGACGGGAGAAGAATATGCCAAACAGAGTAGGTGCCAGCACACATCCCTGCTTGACACCACTGCAAACCTCAAAAGGTGCTGATTGGGCCCCATTGAATTTGACAGTGCATTTAGTTTCCTCGTGAAAACACTCAATGAACTGCAGTAGTTTGGGAGGGCAACCTATTTTCTTCAGGAGTTTGAAAAGGCCACTTCTGCTGACCATGTCAAAAGCTTTAGTCAGATCAACAAAAACGATGTAAAGGGGTCTGTCTCTCTCTCTGAATTTCTCCTGCAGTAGTCGTAGAGAAGATATCATGTCTACAGTGGATCTACCACTCCTGAATCCACACTGAGACTCTGGGTAGACTCTAGAAGCTATCACTTGCAGCCTGGATAGTGCCACTCTAGCAAAGATCTTGCCTACTATACTGAGGAGAGAGATACCCCTGTAATTGTTGCAGTCGCTCCGATCCCCTTTGTTCTTGTATATTGTGACTATAGTTGCGTCACGCATGTCCTGTGGGACATGACCTGTTTCCCAACAGCGGCAGAGGAGAATATAGAGTTCAGGGAGCAGGAGTGATTCGTTGACTTTCACTACTTCCACTGGGATACCATCACTCCCAGGAGATTTTCTATTTTTTATGCAGTTAATTGCTTTTTTAAGGTCACTGAAGCTCGGAAGATCATCTAGGCATTCCAGTACTGGAAGATCTGGTAGAGAAGCCAGGGCGACATCGTCTACTGTGTTCTGTGTGGCATAGACTTCGAGGTAGTGTTCTGTCCAACGTTCTAGCTGCTTGGTTTGATCTGTAATTTTTTCTCCTGATTTGGATAGAAGGGGGGCAGGCTTAGACACTGTTGGACCCAGGGCCGCTTTAATGCCATCAAATAGAGGTTTGCTATTTCCTGAGTGGAGACTGTCTTGGATTCTGTTGCAGGTATCCCTTCAAAAGTTGTTAGCACATTTTCTAGACATTTGTTTCGCCTCTTTATTAGCACTTTTGAAGGCCTCCAAAGATCTTGGACTTGGCTTTGTCTTGAGAGCGAGGTGTGCAGATCGCTTTTCTCGATGCAAGTTTCCATATGTGCTAGATTCGCCTCAAACCAGTCTACATTTTTGTGTTTTTGAGGCCCAAAGGCGGTGATTGCCGAACTGTAGATTACATCTCTTAATTTCTCCCATCTGATAGAGATGTCTTCTTCATCACTTAACGAGAGGATTGAACTGTTCAGGAGCTCGCCAAAGAGTGCACACTTCTCTGGGTCACCTACATGGTTGACGTTAATTCGCCTAGTTCTGGGTTGAGTGGAAGTATAACCCTTTTTGAGAAGTAGTTTGATTTTGCTTAGCACTAGTGAATGGTCTGAGTTGCAGTCCGCACTATGGTATGAACGGGGGTGGATGACACTTTTCAGATCCATCCTTCGGGTGATGCAGAGGTCAAGCTGGTGCCACCTTTTTGAGCGTGGGTGCTGCCAAGAGACTTTATGGCGTTCCTTGCCAGAGAAGAATGTATTTGTTACACACAGTTCATGAGAGCTACAGAACTCGAGTAGCCTTTGGCCATTGCCATTGATTTTGCCAACACCATGAGGTCCCAAGCATTGTGGCCATGCATCATTTCCATCACCAACTCGGGCATTAAAGTCTCCATTTATATAGAGGTGCTTGCATTTTGGAATACTTTTAATTACGTCCTCTAGAGCTTGAAAGAATCTGTCTTTGTCCTCTTCCGGTGCAGCAAGGGTTGGTGAGTAAGCACAGATTATATTAACTTTGCCTTGCGGTGATGCAAATTTCATGTGTGCTACTCTTTCATTGCCAATGGGAAACATCGTGATGCAGGGGACGAAACTGTTTCTTATTGCGAAGCCGACGCCATGTATTCTAGGGCTTTGTTCTGGTTTTCCTTGCCAGTAGAATGTATAGTTGCTTTCTGTAAGAGATCCGCTGTCTGCCAGTCTGGTTTCTTGCAGGCAGGCCACATCAATGTTTAGTCTGCTGAGTTCTCTGTCGATGATAGCTGTTTGATGCATGTCGGTGACGAGTTCAGGGTCAGTATTGAAGCCAGGACACATTGTCCGTATGTTCCAGCTTGCTAAACGCATTAATGTTGAGGGTTTTCTTTTGATTGTATTTGCAGGTGCGGGTGAGCAGCTTGCTTTTTGATTTTGTCTTAGCACCAAGCACCCAGTGGTGCGGCAAGCTGTGGCGGGATAGCACTTTACTGTCCGAGGGCTGCTCGGCTTAAGGCAGGCAGTAGCTATCCAGTGAGGCTAAAAAGCCCCTCCTACCGTCAAGAGTGGTCCCTGGCGTTCCAGCTTACGCCAATCAGCTAGGAACTTATCACCGGTAACTACCACTCTCCGTGTTTTTCCAAAGACATTACTGTCAGAGATGGAGTGACCTCTCCATTGCTGGGGGAAAGCCTGGGCGGTAAATTTGCGAGTGCACGGAACAATATAGGAATATGAAAATTCCCCATGTTAGCATCGCCTTCGGCCACATAACACGCGCACGTGGTGCGGTGACCCTAACTCGGTCAATGTACTGCTGGGAACCCTCAAACGGGACTAGGGGTGAAGAGCTTCCGGTTCAAGCCTGTTCGCTGAATGACATCCTGTCCAATGGGGTAATAGCGCCTTTTGCGCAGATTTCCTACTGGACCTATCTTATCTTATATGACACACACGTTACTTCAAAAAAGAAGATGATTACGTCCTATGCGTCATGCATTTAGTCATGCATATTAATTTAACAATGACCTAAATTCTGGTTACCTTATCGAAGGTCCGGACAAGTGATAGGATCATAGCGCATTGAGAAAGCTAAACAAAAACAATTGGTAAACATTTCTAATCGCACAGATTTATTATGTCTAGAGCAATCTAACATATAATTATATGACTGATCCAAACTAATTGATACAATTACACTTAAAACTGTTTTTTTTTGTTTTAAACTTCTATTTGAAGACCGATCAACATTAAAATCTATCTAGAATTGAAAGTCTAGAATGCAATCAGATTGAGCTAATAGTCGACATAGGTTTCTATTGGATACAAGGCAGTTCATTACTGTGGAATGCAATCAGATTGAGCTAATAGTCGACATAGGTTTTTATTGGACACAAGACAGTTCATTACTGTAGAATGCAATCAGATTGAGCTAATAGTCGACATAGGTTTCTATTGGATACAAGACAGTTCATTACTGTAGAATGCAATCAGATTGAACTTATAGTCGACATAGGTTTCTATTGGATACAAGACAGTTCACTACTGTAGAATGCAATCAGATTGAGCTAATAGTCGACGTAGGTTTCTATTGGATACAAGACAGTTCACTACTGTAGAATGCAATCAGATTGAGCTAATAGTCGACATAGGTTTCTATTGGACACAAGACAGTTCATTACTGTAGAATGCAATCAGATTGAGCTAATAGTCGACATAGGTTTTTATTGGACACAAGACAGTTCATTACTGTAGAATGCAATCAGATTGAGCTAATAGTCGACATAGGTTTCTATTGGACACAAGACAGTTCATTACTGTAGAATGCAATCAGATTGAGCTAATAGTCGACATAGGTTTCTATTGGATACAAGACAGTTCACTACTGTAGAATGCAATCAGATTGAGCTAATAGTCGACATAGGTTTCTATTGGATACAAGACAGTTCATTACTGTAGAATGCAATCAGATTGAGCTAATAGTCGACATAGGTTTCTATTGGACACAAGACAGTTCATTACTGTAGAATGCAATCAGATTGAGCTAATAGTCGACATAGGTTTCTATTGGATACAAGACAGTTCATTACTGTAGATTGCAATCAGATTGAGCTAATAGTCGACATAGGTTTCTATTGGACACAAGGCAGTTCATTACTGTAGAATGCAATCAGATTGAGCTAATAGTCGACATAGGTTTCTATTGGACACAAGACAGTTCATAACTGTAGAATGCAATCAGATTGAGCTAATAGTCGACATAGGTTTCTATTGGACACAAGACAGTTCATTACTGTAGAATGCAATCAGATTGAGCTAATAGTCGACATAGGTTTCTATTGGACACAAGACAGTTCATTACTGTAGAATGCAATCAGATTGAGCTAATAGTCGACATAGGTTTTTATTGGACACAAGACAGTTCATTACTGTAGAATGCAATCAGATAGAGCTAATAGTCGACATAGGTTTCTATTGGATACAAGACAGTTCATTACTGTAGAATGCAATCAGATTGAGCTAATAGTCGACATAGGTTTCTATTGGACACAAGACAGTTCATTACTGTAGAATGCAATCAGATTGAGCTAATAGTCGACATAGGTTTCTATTGGATACAAGACAGTTCATTACTGTAGAATGCAATCAGATAGAGCTAATAGTCGACATAGGTTTCTATTGGATACTAGACAGTTTATTACTGTAGAATGCAATCAGATTGAGCTAATAGTCGACATAGGTTTCTATTCTACTTTCCTTTTATACTTTTTTTTTTTTGACTTTAAAGTCCATTTAATATTTGTATATACAAAAGTAGAAATTTAAAAAAAAAAAGTTAAAACAACCTGTAAGCCACTTTCACCTTTTTTTAAAAATGTCTTTGGATCCAGAAAAAATATGTCCTGATATTTTGATGTGACAACAAAGTTCTATATTAAGTGTGTAGTTTCCTTGACTTTTTAAGTGTTAGAGCCTTCTTTTAAAGTCTAGTGTGTGGAGAGAGTGCCGTGTTTACACAATAAGATTTACAACTAGCTATATCACTATAATGTCATGGCGCTGATGTATCATTAAATTATACTCGTCAGGTTTGTGCTGTGACAACCGCTAGCTACTATAATGCTTTTCATGTCGCATTTAAGCTATAGGCCTATGTATTTAAACACAAGAGTTTGGACGAGAAGAAGTAAGAAGAAGTAAAGAAAAGATCACTCTCTTATTTCTGTAGATAGTCAACCCACGAAAAAAACAAGAGGGGGGAGAACAAGTATTCATCGGTCACTACGGATGGCTGCCTGGTCGTGCGGTTTGCGCGCTGGACTGTCGTTTGGATTTATCAAACCCTGCCACTCCCATCCCACTTCGTCCTTCAACTCTTAATGAACATCTGAAACATGTAAAACATTTTACAAACACTAAATAGCAGTGCCGGACTTAACCATTGTGACCAAGAAGTCATGGAAAGAGAACAAGTAATCTACTATGTATATTCACCCGTCACTAAATAGCAGGGCCGGACTTAAGCATTGTGGGGCCCTATGCGAAACGGATTTCGCGGGGCCAAGTTTGGGTAGTGAAGCGGATAATAAGTGAAATCTAAGAGTTTGTATTAGAAAATATATTCGTCTATGCATTTTATTCATTCTTTACTACGTACAGAATTACTTTACGAGTCTTGCGTGTAGCAAAGTCATACAGTATATGATAATAATTCTGTTTCCTACATAGATCACCCTCAATAGCAAGAATTACCAAATGTTTTAATATTTCTTTGAGAATTGTTGACCTCAAGTAATTCTTAATTAGTTTGAGGCGCGAGAAGCTACTTTCACCAGATTCTACAATTACGGCTAATGCATAATGCCGTTTTTATTTATCTCGCGTAGGACTAGCGTTTTTCATATTGAATGATACCCCAAAATGACAATTTTTGTATATATATTTCCGTATCGTTTAAGGACGTTTTCGTATATTTTGCAATTTCGGGAGATTTCCTGGAGCTCCTGGTAAATCGACAGGAGGACGCGGGAAATCTGTTATAAGTAATAAAATGGTTTAATTTAATAATTTTTACACCTTGAATTAGCGCTGGTCCTATGAAAGTGCGGGGCCCACTGCGGTCGCATAGGTTGCAGTGGCCTAAGGCCGGACCTGTAAAATAGCGGCGTATGCTACGCCGCCGGTCGACTAGTATAATATAAAATAGATTATAAAATGTAAGTTTTTAAAAAGGCGGGGGAGAGAAAAAGTGATATCGAATGGAAAGGTCAGAAGTGTGTTTGGGAGGGTGATTTAAAGCCGGCCGTTCCTATTCAACTTATAACGTACTAGAATATACTGGCCAAAAAAAAGGTATTGGTAAAATACGAAAAGTTTTATTGAAAGTGTAAAAAAACAAAAAGGGTGGGGTGATATGACAAAGTATTATGTGAGCATTACAATTTGTAGGATGTAAAAAGCGAAAAATTAAAATATAAAGAGAGGCATCAGCACTGTCAAGTTCCCTATCCATCCAGCAAGGTCGTCTGTTGAAGGGCCTTTAACTCCTCCAAGTGTTTTCCTTCGTTCTCAGCTTGTGTCGCCTTCAACGCATTTGTCTTGCCGTAGTAAGAAGAGCTCACCTCAGTGTTCAATTATAACGGGCTGGGACGTTCTGATATTGAGAGCAATATTTATACCAGTTTTTAAAAAGTTGCTCAAATTAAGTCAAATAAAAAAGGAGGCAGCATTGGCCACTACTATTATACGAGGGATGTTCGAGGTACATAGAGCGCACGTATGTCTTAACATCATCTTCGTGTTCAGTAAGAAGCCTTGCCACAAAAAGGCGTCAACATAGCGATGTTAAACACATGAGAGAATTTGGATCATTCTGACCATTCAAAAAGAAGCACGTCAACGGAGACGTTTTTAATAGCTTTTTTTGGAGAAGCCTCACAAAAAATTGGTATACATTTGAAGAAATCCTTATTAGTAGTCTTTATCTTACAATATTTTAACTTTTATAATGCCATTTCACTGGGTTAATATTCAACATTTGAACAGACAACTTTTAAATTGTACCCGTGTAAAATAACTTGAATGGCGTCACCCCCCCTCCCCACTGGTTAGGACTTCGCGCCCTCAAAAGAGAACGTCGCCCCCCCTCCCCCATGGGGTGCCCCCCACCACAGCTTGAGGAAAGCTGCAGTAGTTTAGGCGAGTTTCTAATGGGCTTGTTGTCCTAGGATCATCCTCATCTTTAGAAGGCGTCTGTTCTGTTCTAACAAAAAACCGTCAATAGTAGGATGGTACGTTGGTCGGGAGAAAACGGGTTAGACTCCAGAGTCATATTGAAGAGGCAATAAATCGTTTTGTTAAAACAGACTTTTGTATCGATCTTGCTGCTAACGTAGACAATGTTCTAATTGAACAATAAAACGATGTCAAATAATTAATAATTTAGTTTTTCTTAAAATTTGGTAACAAAGTCGCGTTCGCCTTATTGATACTAAAATATTAAAAAACTATGCAAATACAACAAATTTTTGTTCTTTAAAAAAAGATTGCCCCCTTGTTATCACGTAACTTTTTGGACATTTGTACAATAGGGCCTAAAATAAAATATATTGATTTAGATTAGTATAGTAGATATGCCTAGACATAGTTGGGTATATATCTATAGTTTTTTTTTATTTGCTAGTTTTTGCTGATATTTAATTTTTCCATTCGAGTTTTTATTTTCTATTTTTTGCCTATATTCATTTTTTTCCATTCGGGTGTCACCTCCCCTAATGGATGTCACCCTGTGCGGACCGCACCCCCCACAACCCCTAGAGACGCCAGTGTACTGAAACACAATCGCCCTCCCCATGATACGTCACACCGTTCCCAGCCCGCAGAACTGCATGAAGCAGAATGACATGTCATTGAAAGCTGCTCAGAATGACATGTCATTGAAAGCTGCTCAGAATGACAGGTTATTGAAAATGCACTGAATGACAACTTATTGAAGGTGCACTGAATGACAACTTATTGAAGGTGCACTGAATGACAACTTATTGAAGGTGCACTGAATGACAAGTTATTGAAGGTGTACTGAATGACAACTTATTGAAAGTGCGCTGAATGACAACTTATTGAAGGTACACTGAATGACAAGTTATTGAAGGTGCACTAAATGACAACTTATTGAAGGTTCACTGAATGACAAGTTATTGAAAGTGCACTGAATGGCAAGTTATTGAAGGAGCACTGAATAAAAAATATTGAAGATGCACTGAATGACAAGTTATTGAAGGTGCACTGAATGACAAGTTATTGAAGGTGCACTGAATGACAAGTTATTGAAGGTGCACGGAATGACAATTTATTGAAGATGCACTGAATGACAGCAAGATATTTCTTTGAAAAGTGCACTGAATGGCATGATCTTGAAGGTAGGCCTACAATACTTGACAAGTCTTTGAAGGTTTCACTGAACAAAGGTCTTTGAAAGATGCATAACTATTGACATATTTATATTTATCCATCTAACAAGAAAAAAATGAAAAATACTTTTAGAAAACAAAGCTTATATTAAGTCTAATTGTATAATTATTTTGGATCAGTCATGTAATTAAAATTGTAATAGATGTAGATTAACAGTAATAAATCTGTAAGATAAGATGTTTAGCGCAATTTCATGCTTTTAGCTTTCTCAATGCGCTATGGTCGTATCACTTGTATGATCCTATCACTTGTATGATCCTATCACTTGTATGATCCTATCACTCCTATGATCCTATCACTTGTCTGGACCAGTTGGAAAAAAAGAGGAGGAGGAAGAAGTGGGTATCTGTGTGAAAGATACCGTGATCGCTTTTAAAATGTAAAAAAAAAAAAGTTGTATGACTTGAATTCAGGGCTTTAGCCTCCTCAAGGGGACTAATTCAACTTATACCACCACATCTATCGAGTACGATTTCTTTCTCTTATTCGATTCCAAACAAAAAAATTGATTACTAATAGTTTATTAATTAATTCGAATTTTATTAATTCTTCTTTGTTCAGGTTCTAGAAATAATTTTGCAAAATATCAACTTGATCCGAGTTAGGGTGTGAGAGAAAAAACGTGTACAAACTTTTCATCAGACAGACAGACAAAAAAAAACAGACAGAGTGAGTTGATATAAGCTTTGTAAAAAAAAAACAACCCAGAAACAATTGAATAACCAAAAAAAAAAAATAATAATAAAAATAAAATTTCAAGCAATTTTGTACTTACTGAAAGTGCCAGCCGTTTGAAACATATTCACCAAAATTTTTGCACATCATATCCGAAACAAATTACAGTCGTGAAACATATATGTAAGTCTAGACATCATGACACTAAGCTATGCTTGAAAGTAATGATTGCTTATAGACGCTTCACAAACTGTGTTACAACATAAAAACAACAACAATTTCAATGAATAATGATCGGTTACATCGTAGTACATTGGTTCTCTGTGTGTGTGTGTGACAATGTATTGGCGGCCTATTATCATTTGTGTCATTGTGTGTGTGTGTATGAGCCGTTAAAGTAAATGCATTAGAAATATCAGAAAAACACATTTTCTTTGCTGTAACACATGTAGGCTAGTCAGGAGGTCAAACAGTTACACTTCGATAACTCGGTGTATCATTATAGAATCTTCAGTAGGTCTAGAGTTCCGTAGAAGAATTTATAATATTTATAATTTATGGTTATTTTGGCATGCAGCCTAAATCTAATACCATTGTAGTTCGTGTCTGGTTTTTAATCATCAGTCAAAAACATTTGAATACTTTAAGTTTGAAATGTCATGGCCCTTCGGTCACGTGACATGAGCTAACGGCGACACGCTTTTGTGAGACACGCGACTATGTGGACTAAACGTTTTTAGAATGATCAGGTAGTCGTGTTTTGTTGTTGACAAACTGGAGCATAGATCTTCTCATTCTGAACTAGATCTTCTCATTCTGAACTAGATCTTCTCATTCTGAACTAGATCTTCTCATTCTGAACTAGATCTTCTCATTCTGAACTAGATCTTCTCATTCTGAACTAGATCTTCTCATTCTGAACTAGATCTTCTCATTCTGAACTAGATCTTCTCATTCTGAACTAGATCTTCTCATTCTGAACTAGATCTTCTCATTCTGAACTAATCTTCTCATTCTGAACTAGATCTTCTCATTCTGAACTAGATCTTCTCATTCTGAACTTTTTTGTTGATTGGCAAGACCTGCCCTCAAGTCGCTAATGACTTCAGATGACACAGAAAGTTGATTGTCACCCTCTAGGCATCACTCGTGTCATTAAAAAACAAACGAATTGTATTTTTTTTTCGTAGGATCAAATAAAAGTGTATCCGGGCCCTTGAGCTAAAGCAATGGTTCTAAACTTGTGGAAAGCGTAGTATAGAGTTGCAGGTGGTGTCAGTGCCAAGCAGTGGTGTCAATTCAAATGAAAATTTTGTGTTCAAATTGGTTAAACTCAGAGAGGAGAATCCGAATCATGACAACGAAACGGTACAGAAAGATTCCAGGTATCACCTACAAAGAACACACATCACAAATAAGAAAATCCAAAACAGAATCACAATGGCGATCGGGCTTAATGATGACAATCTGATCATAGTCAAAAACATCATCTAAAATTGTACGGAACAGTACCAGGGAAAAGAAGGCGCGGCAAACAGAAGAAGCAATGAGAAAATCAACAACAAAGAATGGACCTTCTGGACTTGGCAATTAACTTTTGCTTTATTTTCTTAGTTGAAGGTCTATTAAAGTTTTGTTATTGGAGTTGGTTTTAATTTCAACCCGACACCACTTGGCATTCACTTATGGAATTTGTTGACTGTAGTTTTTATATAGCTTGTGTGTCTTTGTGTGTGTGTTTTGTTGTCATTGTGAAATTCTTTAACTGTAATCTTGCTTTAGTTTTAAAAAAACTTTAACGCAAATCCACAGTGACCAAATCCTCCGCTTCGTCTTCTATGTCCATTGTTGAAACTCATGAGACATTGAAATTTGGCCACTTTTTGTTCTGTTGTGTGAGCTATATTTATAGGATGCATTTGGTAGGAATTAGAATCACTAGAATCTACAGCTATGTAATAAATTGTACCAGAGTTCGTGTTGCACATTGAAACTAAAATAAAATGAAAAATAATGGTCGAAAAACAAAACCATTTGAACGTGAAACACTTGAATGTATTTGATCGTCATGAATCACGTTGTGAAATTGTAACATTGTACATGTATTGCAGTAGAGTTTTCTGGGCTTTACTTTTGGGGTTTCGCGCGCGTCATTTTGCCGTAGGGAGAAATGTTTAGAAAAGATTATAAAAGGTCAAACACGTGACACGTGCTGCTAATGATTCCCTTCTTCCTATAGATTTGTTCTCTTCCTCTTTCCATTTATATCTGACTGCTTTTCTCATGGATCAATTAATAGGCCGACTTGCTTAGTTGAAAACTTCAACTCCCCCCCCCCCCGGCCCAAAATGAAATCCCCACTGTTTGTGCTTTCCTCGTAATAGCCTCCATGTCATCTCAACTCTTATTATGCGTTATTCATTGTATTGGAGAACATGTCCCGCAAACCTCATGCGACGCTCCGTCACAACCTAAGGGGTCGACTCCCAGTTCGGCGTAGGATTTCCTTGATTGAGACCCGATCTCTATAACTGAGTTCTAAAATCCGTCTTAGCTATCTCTGTTGAGCCACATTAAGTCTTTTTCAGTTTCAGCAGATGACAATTTACTGCACTGTATTAATGGAGACTAGCCACTGGTAGAAATTTGTAACCTCCCTAGGCCACGCTCTTGGAATTGGGTGACTATATTTTGCTTTAGATTTTATATCGAAACGGGAAATTTTATAGTCGAAATCATCTGTTAGGGGGGTTTAAACTAAAAAAACTCGGGATTTTTTTTTTACAAATTCAAAACCCCTTAGCTACGCTCATAGGATTTAGTGACTGTATTTTGCTTTAGAATAATATTGAAGTGAGAGGTTTTCACCCTCAAAACTCAAAAAGCTCTTTGTAGGGGGATTTTAAATTCAAAACCATCTGGAGGGTTTTTAAACAAAAAAAAAGCACTCTGGTGGAGGGGGTTTAAACTCAAACCCTCCCCCACCCATTGGCTTGGCTACACTCAAAGAATTTTGAGTGTGTAATTTGCTTTTTTTTTATATTGAAGAGGTATGTTTTAGCATGAAACCCCGCTGAAAGGGAGGGGGTTAAACTGAAAACCCCCTTTGGCTACGCTCATAGCATTTTGACTGCGTAATTTGCTATTTTTATATTGAAGAGGTGGTTTTCAGCTGCGATTCCCGCTGAAGGGGGGTTTTAAACACAAAACCCATCTTGGCTACGCAAAGAAAAATTGTTGACTCCCCGCTATTGCTAGCAAAGGGGTCTGGGGGAGCGCTAAGAGCTTTTCTTTTGATCTCGTGCGTGTCCATCGACCTTCTTAAGAGCTTTCCCCTTTGTCTCTTTCAGAGACCACCTGCTGCCAACTGCATTCCCATAAGTCTCTTTCAGAGACCACCTGCTGCCAACTGCATTCCCATATGTCTCTTTCAGAGACCACCTGCTGCCAACTGCATTCCCATATGTCTCTTTCAGAGACCACCTGCTGCCAACTGCATTCCCATATGTCTCTTTCAGAGACCACGTCTCTTTCAGAGACCACCTGCTGCCAACTGCATTCCCATATGTCTCTTTCAGAGACCACCTGCTGCCAACTGCATTCCCATATGTCTCTTTCAGAGACCACCTGCATTCCCATATGTCTCTTTCAGAGACCACCTGCTGCCAACTGCATTCCCATATGTCTCTTTCAGAGACCACCTGCTGCCAACTGCATTCCCCTTTGTCTCTTTCAGAGACCACCTGCTGCCAACTGCATTCCCATATGTCTCTTTCAGAGACCACCTGCTGCCAACTGCATTCCCCTTTGTCTCTTTCAGAGACCACCTGCTGCCAACTGCATTCCCATATGTCTCTTTCAGAGACCACCTGCTGCCAACTGCATTCCCATATGTCTCTTTCAGAGACCACCTGCTGTCAACTGCATTCCCCTTTGTCTCTTTCAGAGACCACCTGCTGCCAACTGCATTCCCCTATGTCTCTTTCAGAGACCACCTGCTGCCAACTGCATTCCCATATGTCTCTTTCAGAGACCACCTGCTGCCAACTGCATTCCCCTTTGTCTCTTTCAGAGACCACCTGCTGCCAACTGCATTCCCATATGTCTCTTTCAGAGACCACCTGCTGTCAACTGCATTCCCCTTTGTCTCTTTCAGAGACCACCTGCTGCCAACTGCATTCCCATATGTCTCTTTCAGAGACCACCTGCTGTCAACTGCTTTCCCCTATGTCTATGGCTTCCACTTACTTAATAAAAACAAAATTTAGACTTAAAAATAAACTAAACAGATAAGTATCAAGTACATTAGTGTTTAATATCAATAAATAATGTATGTACAAAGGTCAAGGTAGTTTTAAAATGTACATGTGAAATGGTTTCATTGAATTAATTTATTTATGGATTATGAACTAAAAAGAAAAAAAAACCACTCCCCAGGTATTGCTGATTTCATCATGTCAATGTTAACAATTTATGTTTACATAGAGCTTGTAAATGCTTATTTGAAATGCTATCAACAAAATCAACAACACGAATTGTTAAATATTTCATCCCTAGCAGTGCTACAGAAGAACAGTAATAATGACATATAATGGAACCTAGAGTACAATACATAAACTACAACAGTATACAATATACTAAAGTATTTACAGAAACAAAATTACAGGACATAAAGCACTACAAAACATAAGAAAGAACATTAAGAACTGTTGTACATAAAGCACTACAAAACATAAGAAAGAACATTAAGAACTGTTGTACATAAAGCACTACAAAACATAAGAAAGAACATTAAGAACTGTTGTACATAAAGCACTACAAAACATAAGAAAGAACATTAAGAACTGTTGTACATAAAGCACTACAAAACATAAGAAAGAACATTAAGAACTGTTGTACATAAAGCACTACAAAACATAAGAAAGAACATTAAGAACTGTTGTACATAAAGCACTACAAAACATAAGAAAGAACATTAAGAACTGTTGTACATAAAGTACTGCAGCACATAAGAAAGAACATTAAGAACTGTTGTACATAAAGTACTGCAGCACATAAATAACTAGCTCTTTAGTCCATAAAGTACTACAAGGTATACAGAGCCACCATTAAAGAGCATTCAGTGTAACAAGTAATATAGATACTAATGACCAGGCATTTCTAAAAAGAAAAAAAACAACTTCAGTACATAAAAAGAAGCAATACTTTTACACATTAAGTCAATATTGCAAGACAAAGATCTGGACAGTAGATAATAACTAAATAAGATACAAGCACAACAGCACATGAAGGATTGCATAGCAGGACAGGTCAGGACATAATAAACTACAGACCACACTAGCACATGAAGTATTGCAGAGCATAAAGATCAGGTCAGGACATAATAAACTACATACCTTACTAGCATAACAGTACAGTAGGACTTGTGTACTAAGTATATTCAACACTACACTGCAAAACTTATAGAGAGTGCAACGTTTTGGAATTAATAATCAAAAGCACAATAAAGAAACAAACATTATAAATCACAGATTAGTAATAAATAACTTTACAAACAGCTATTTAGACTATAGTGATGTATAAAACAGGTCTCCCCTCTAAAAAAAAAAATTGTAACAGTTAAAAGTGCATATAAAAAAACAAAGAAAAACAAACTTTTGTTCTTAAAATCCAAAGTTCTATGAGACCAATAGAAGAGTATAATGAACACTTTCAAAGCAATAGTCTGGTGATGTCAAGAAGTAAGGTAGCACAACTTTGTGGCTGTGTAGAATCACTTGTCAGCTAGATGGTTCACCTTTCACTTCACTATGTCTGTTTCAATTAATTCACAAGTGAATCAAGTACTTCAACAACAACCACCTGATACTAAGTGTACAAAGTCTGACAGGAGGTCAGGTTGACAAGACTTAACAGAAGTTGAAAACTAAACAGTTGAAAAGGCACTAAATTCCCATTGCTTCAAATGAGAGGATTTTGAAATGTTAAGTATGCATCAGTCACTTGAAAATGTTTCATCAATAAGATACGTGCAATAGCTAGCTACTATTCAATGATCGAAGCAGAGTTATATTTCTAAACCAGTTGAACGGGAAGACTAAATAAACTGGGGCTGTTTTATTTAACAATTCTTATTCTGCCTGCATATAAATATAACAACGATGAATATATATAGGTAAGACATACAGTGGCTATCATTTGTCAAACATTTACCCATAGGAGGTTCTAATGATAATGTCTATTTGACCACATTTTTTCAAAGCATTGAAATATTCTGTGCATATCGTTACATTAGTTCTATTTGTATATTCTGTTATGTTTTTAAAAAGCACATAGAAATTATAGTGTCATGGTTAAAAGAAATCAATAAAATGATTTAAGTTTGAGAAAACAAACCTATGTAAAGCTATAACTTTAAGAAAAAAAAAAGTGTACATTTTAAAAGTTAGGTTTTCTTGCTGTTCAAAGTAATTTTACTTTCTGCTATACAGGAAAATTCCTTCACATCTTTGATGGGTACAAGAAATCCTCTAATCCTGGCATCTTCATGCAGCTCAGCCCAAAGGTCATTCACTCTCTGTCAAGTTTAGATTGAACATAGAAAAATAGGTGAACACAGTTTTATTGACTAACATTATTGGACAACATTCTCTGTAGTTGTCTTAATTTATATAATAAAAGAGTGAAACAAATAGCATGAAGCAAAGAAATATTTCTTTATTTACAATCTTGTCATTCTAAATTTTCAAGCTAGTCTAGCACAAGTTAACAGAGACTTGCATCCCCATAAAAGGACAAAAAAAAGCTTTAAAAACTAGAAGCATGTCAGTAAATCAATGGCTATAAAACTACTCTAAGAATTGTCATATTTCTCAATTGAATTTACTACTGGAGGAGTTCATGATTTAGGTAAATATATCATTGGATTTTCAAGCATTTTTTTTTCAGGGGATATTTGTCTGAAATAATACCTCTCACTGAGTCAATGTCACCTTCTCCGAAACTTTAGTATCTTAGACTGTTGGAGCACCATACATGATCTGTCAACCGTCTTTCTCATTCCTTTCTGTCTCTTTCAATGACAGACCTGTTGCTGTTGTCTTAGCATGGCTGTCTGCCATTGTGTTCATTTGTGATGTCTTTGTAGGTGATACCTAGCATCTCACATCCATTACTAGGAACCTCCTCTCTACTTCTGCAGTTAGCATCCAGGGATTTACAAGTATACAAGAATGTGGCCATGACCAAGAAGCACATCTGCCTGATTTTAGTGCTAGGGGCTATGTCTTTATCTTTCCAGATTGTTTTGAGCTTTGCAAGTGCTGCTGTGGTCTGTGTAATTCTGGCCAGTAGATCAGGTTTGGTTCCTTTGTCTGAAGCAATATCTCTGAGGTATTTTAAATCTTCTGACAGTTTCCAGCTTTTCATCTCCAATATTGATGTCTATTTTACAGCTCTGTTGGCTAATAGTCTTTTGTAAAATATTTTTTATTTCTTTTTCCAGAGTGCACTGTTCATCTTGAGAAGCTCTGTGTGTAAGTTGAATCTACAAAAACACCAGTCCATAAAGGAGGTTGTCAAAATACTATTTCTGTTATTTATAAACCAAGTTTTTAAACCAAAGTATTGAATTCAAAAGGTGGATAATTTGCAATTGAAGGCAGCAAGAGAATAAAAGCCAGAAATGAGGATATGATGTCAACCCAAGCCTAGTACATGAAGAATGCAATAACTCTTTGATGTTCTTTGAGTTGCGAATAGTTGAGTACAAATATTTGGTGTCAGTGACATAGAGATCTCCGTTCTAAGCTTAACGTTTCCTAAAGATATCCTAATAACTTTTCCTAAAGATATCCTAATGTGTTTTATACCTTGGAAGGTTAAACACATTTCCTTAAATGTTACAGTAGGATAAAATAGTATTTAAAAGTTTACAATAAAAGACTGCCACTTGAGCAGAAAACAGACATTTGTTTGCTAACTCTGGAAAATCAACATAAGGTGACAGATGAAATACATCAGCCAAGGATGAATGATTGCTCTCAAAAAATTGTTTGTCACAGTGTAACTGATAAATACTTACTAATGTACCAAAATGTCCCAAAACATACATAGCATCTTTAGCTCTTGTAAGTGCCACATTCATTCTTCTTTTATCAGAAATAAAGCTGAAAATAAAAATAGGGTACTGAAAATCAATGAAGTGTAAAAAATTTGAATACAGGTCACGATACTGGCACTTTTAATTATTTTTATATTATCAAACACAATTAGTCTACAGATGTATTAATTTTGGGGAAAATATAAATAATATAATAAAATGTGATGTAACAACTAGTGCTGTGTGAATAAATGAGACCATCAATACTTCTAGCATGAGAATTCTAGTTTCACTTTTCTAACTTTCCCCCGTCACCACCCCTAACAAAATAATTCTACATACAATCATGTGACTTTTCTTTGGCTCCACAATTTAATATTGAATCATTTCATAGCTCAATAAAAAATGCTTTTGGGTCAGACCCATTTGTGTTATCACTCTGGAACACTCTTTCAACCAAGAATACTATTATCTTTTTTGTTCTAAGTATCTGTTCAAATTGTGATAAAACCATGTTTTACTGATTTTATTCAGGGGTGGGGTGGGGGGTCCCTAAAGAAACAAAATTCAATGGCTAAAAACATTGCTAATAATTTTAAAGTTGACATATATTATTAGTTTAATACCTTTCCTCTTTTTTTTTTGTATTCCAAACAGGTATAAAACTTTCTTTATTGAAAAATTTTTTCACAATTTAAAATGAAACTTACATTAAAGAATTTACAATAAAAAGTTGTTTTCATGATAGAGCAGGTAATTTCACAAACTAAAGTTGAATTTAAAATAGAGCTTTAGCACAAGTTAACTAAATAAATCATGTACCCAATTGTTGTTGGACTACTTTGTGCTCTCACACAGGACATTATTATCACATCTTTCTCCTGACCTTGATAGCCATCTACTGTATTTACTTCTATTCCGTCAAGATTGCTAAAATTTAAAAAAAAATGGTTGAAATTTTCAAGATATATTTTGTTTTCATTAATAAATGAGGACACTACATAAAATAAAAATTATAACAAAAGTTAAATTTAGCCACCAGCCAACCTTAAGCGTAATTGTTCCACAATGGCTTGCTTTTGCTCAGAGTAAGGGCAAATAACTCCTAAACATCTGCATAATGTTTCCCTCTTCAATTTTAAAGTTTTCATAATCAATGAACAAAGTCTGGCTATGCAAACTGCTTCTGGTACATTGCAGATTGATCTAAGAGAACAGACAAATACAAGTTTTTATTTCTTTAAGTGATGGTAGTAGAAAGAGTTTGATCACTTCTCAACTTCATTCATACAGAACTAAAGTTGTTGATCCTACAATATTTTAAAAACCTTGAGTTAGTGGACTCTTTTCCTTCTACAATATCGAACACCAAATATGGAGCAAGCAGTGAGTTTCTCTTGTAGACGACCCTAAGTAAAAAAAACAAAAAAAAGAAACTTCGTGTCAATTAATCAGGGAAGTACCCAATGTTTAAAGTGTGGTTCTGAAGGTGTAGATCAGATGAAGAGTATGTGCCACAAATAAAGTGTTTTTATCTCTACATGCCCTATTGCTATCAAATATCTAAACACTAATTTTAGAGATGTTTGTTAGGTATATTTACATATTATCATAACCATAATATATAACAAATACAGTATCATCAAATAAGAAATACTTTCAAATGAATTGTTTTGCATGTATGTATATATGTATTCCTTTAGGTCTCTAATGTCATGGACAAAAGAAACCTTTCTTCAACACAAAGTTTGAAATGTGGTGGGGGTATCAAGGAAGCATGTCATGATTTATCCCTTACTCATCTGTTTCTAGTTTTCCATCATAAAAGAGATTGTTGGGCAGTGAGAGGATTTCAGGGTGCATTCTGTACTGCCTGGTCAGCATCATGATTGGAGAGCTCTGTGATGGATTTTCATGGAACTTTTCAAAACAAAGATTCAACCTTTCAAACAGAGATCTGCTCAACTCTAGCTCATTGGCTTTCTAAAACAAAATATTAACAAATAGTGACAGTGACATGGTAGGTTATTACTTTTTGATTCTGACAAAACAATTGTATCAATAGTCTTATTTTCTTAAGCACAGTAAAATACTCTGTAGATGAACATTAAGCTTGTAATTATTATTATATTTTTTTCCTTCTCAATTTACAGCAATTAAACTAAAAAGTTGACAGTAATGTTTTTAAGAAAACTATCTTTGTTTTGTTTCTTTGTAAACTCAATTTTTTAAAGCAACTTAAACACTCTTAGTTTACTAACTGATAAAAAGTTTTATTATTGTTGTTATCTCATGTAAAAAGGGCAACTCAAAGAGACTACTGAGCATAGTCCATTAGTTAGTCCATTACTTTTTGTTTGTAAATGCAACCAAATAAATAAAACAGAAAATGATTCTGTATTGTTTTTCTTTAAAATAATCCATAATAGTGTTGTAAAAATACTATTTAAAAATCATTTTAGAATTTAAGATTATTTTGAAAGTATACAATAATTGTTTTCAAAAACTTGTCATTGATATCATATTAATTGTAACAAAAATTATGCCTTCAAAAATTATAATTAAAATATAAACTATATCACTCAATCAGAAATGAACAGAATAGAAAAATATCACATAATGGTTCAAATTCTTATAAACAATTGTTCAATATACTCTGTCACCAGGCTCACAATAATTGAAACCAAAAAAAAAAAAAAAGATATTTGTGCACATAAGTACACACCTGTGACTTAACTGTAGCTGGTAGCTGTTTATGGTCTCCTACAAGTACCACCTTAGTTACTTTGTATTGTAAAGGTATCAAGGTGTCCACTTCAATGGCTTGTGTTGCCTTTATTCAGGTAAAATGAAATGGAATGGGTAAAAGTGGATGTGTTAAGTAGCAATTCATTCAACAAAACATTAACTTAGATGCATAGTCAAATATTTAGGTAGGAGTAAGAGGTGATGTCTGCTTTCTTTTATATTGCCTGGAAAGTCTCACTGTAGAGTTCAGGTGCTCTAAATTTGATACTAGATCTCACAACAAATAACTAGATTAACTTTCCTATTGGCATAGGACAGCAAATCTCACTGTAGAGTTCAGGTGATCTAAATCTCTTAAAAAGATAAGATACTTTTATAGAAATCTAATAAAAAAAAACAACTTTTTCTAATTATTTGCTTACAAAAAAAAAATGAAAAACCTGAATATTCTTAGTGAGAAAAAAAAACAGATGCCAAAACATGAATTAAAAAAATTTTGACACACAAATGCAATTAGCAATTATAATTTAAAAAAAACAACAAAAAAAGATTTCATGTCCTCTTCTTATCTGTTCTCCAATTAGTACAAGAAGTAAGACCAAGCATTAAGATAAACTATGACCAAAAAAAGCTACTGACCTCATCTATAATCAAACAAGTAAATGTTTGAGAATTATGTCTGTGTTGCTCAGTACGATTAAGTATTTCCTTCAAACTCTCAATGCCAAAGCTACTGAGAGTGCCACAAATGACATGTGCATTATCTAAGACATGACATTTGGCTTGATATCTCTCTCTAGGTGATGGCTTCTGAACAATATAAAAGTATACATTTCCATTAGTAATTATTAGATCCTATTGTAAAATCTATATTTCACACTAATGACAAGATCAGACCAAAATATAAAATGTGTCTGCATGTTGGTGCTGCCCTACATTGGTAGTGGAACAATCAAGTTTGATGTTCATTAGATGAATGCTTATATTTAGACACACCTGATAAGCGAAACAAATAACTTGTCAAAAACATGATCTCAAAAGAACTTCTTTGTACTATTTCTTTCAAATTAATTGTAAACCACTGGTAGACATATCAGGTCTCTCCCTTTCTTTAGATGTATCATAATGAAGGAGGGAAAACAAGCTACATGAAGAAGGGGAAACGATTCTAAAAGAAACAAACACTCAAGAAATGCATGAAAAAGAAGAAAATATTTTCACCAGAGACAGTAAAACAATATCAACAAACCTTATCACTGGTAAACTCTTTTTCAAGTGTTTTTATTTGTTTCTTTAATGAGGCAAGTTCCTCCTGCTTTTTTACTTTCTGGAAAAGAGATAAAGTTAAATATAAATAAGTGAATACCAATTCCTTTTTTTTTTTTTTGGTTAAATACCGGTAGCTGTTAAGGCACCAAAAAGTAGTATCATCAACTATAGTAGAGGAATTTATATATGTCTAAGTATATACAGGCTACTGGTCATTGTATTCAGAAAATAGTAAATCCTTAGTGCAATGGAAGAGAAACTGATCAGTTCTATGACTAACATTAATCAGTTTCTCTCAATGAAAAGCTCTTTAGCAATGTAGGTTTCTTTTATTTTTTTTATATTTGTAACAATATCTTCTATACTACAATGATAAAAATCAAGTTAGCTCTATTTGAATGTTTATTAAAAGTCTTCTTCACCTATCTCTTAGATCTGTTGATAGTCTTTCTAAATTCCTGTCTGTCTTTTGCCTTGAATAGAATTTCTTTCAATGATAGGCTTGTTCATTATTTAAGTTGTTTTCTCATCTCTTTCTCTGTCTGCCTCTTATTCTTTTTCCTGGTAATGTTCTCTGAAGGAAGGTCTTTGCAAGCCGTGAAGACCTTGTGATATGGCCATAGAGTTTAAAAGTTTGCATTAGTTAGAAGGCCATCGTGGTGTCTAATTGCTGTATTAATCCTGTTTTATAATCTCTTCATTTGTGATATGGTCTTTGTAAGTGATCTTTCTGAAGCATCTCATTCCATTGCTAGGATCTGCCTTTTGAGATCTGTAGTCAACATCCAAGATTCGGAAGCATATAAGAATGTGGCCTTGACCAGGAAGCACATCTGTCTGATTTTATGCCTTTGTCTTTCCAGATTGTTTTTTTTTTGCAAGTGCTGCTGTGGACTGTGCAATTCTGGACAGTAGTTCAGGTTTGGTTCCTTCATCCAAAACAATAGCTCTGAGGAATTTAAAACTACTGACACTTGTCAGCTTTTGCCTCTAACACTGATATCCCTTTTAAAGCCCTATAGGCTTTTGATCATAATTTGTGTTTTTTTCAGCATTGATTTGCATGAAAATGCTGCATAAGTCTGGTCTAAGCGCATTACCAAGTCAAGTTATTCTTCTTCTGTCCCTGCCAGACTATCTATGAGGTCCGCAAAGTGCAAGTTAGTAATTCTTCTTTCTCCAATGCTAACAGAACCTTTGTAGCCCTTGAGAGCATATTCTATTATCCTTTCAAGGAAGATATTGAAAAGAGTTACTGAAAGTAGGCAGCCTTGTCTTACTCCAATTGTGCTTATAGAAGCTCTGGATTACTTGTATGTTTTGATTTACATTCTACTTTTCCACTATTGCCTAGAGTGCCTCATGCCATACTCTGTAGAAAGCTTTGTTGAAGTCAATAAAGACATGAAAAAGATTCTGTTGGTGCTGAAGGTATTTGTAGCAGAGTATACTGAGGTTTAGGATTTGTTCAGTTGTGCCGGGGCCTTGTCTAAAACCCACTTGATCTGCTATAACTTTGTCAGAGTTGTTAATTACCATACTATTAGGCAATTTACAACCCTGTCAAATTTAAATGTCAACATATAAATAAACTAAAATTAATCATTACTTTATACACAAAAAACATACACAGATAAAAAATGAAAATTATCAGAAAATAAATTATTTTTTTTTGTATTTTTCTCAGTCCATTAATTTAGTTGCAAAAGTAACCTCAAAGTTAGTTATTTTCTGTCTACACCATTTTAAAGATAGAAGCAACTATACAACATGTCTGAACAATTTTTCACTAACCTGAACACGTGTCAAAGGATTTGTCAGCTCTCGTTCTATATTTTGGATTTTACGTTTATACATCTGATTTTCTTTTTTCAGAGCCTCTGGCACTTGTTTTGCTTTTTCTTGAAAATAAATGTATCACCATTATTCAAATGCAAGTGGATCATTCAATGAAAGGAAATTGTTTTGAGTTTCTGATAGGAGAAAAATAACAAACCTTTGATCAAATGGTTATTAATGAGAGTCTCCCAATAATAGGGTGCAACTTGAGGATGGAGAAAGTCCTTGTTTCCAACTCTAACAAGTGATATTTCTGAAAGTACACACATACAAAAATAAATTTAATATGTTTAGAAATAATCTAGACATTAAATTACAGTTCAATTGGTTTTATAACTGCTAAACAAATTAGTTATAATAAATGAATATAAAATAGTCATAGCTTGCTATAGCTATTACAAATAAATAGTTTAATTTTCATTCAATTTTGAAGTCCTTATAAAGCTATTTGGTAATATTGTGTTTTTTTTTTTGCTTTTTTAAAAATATTTCAAATATAATGCAAGAATATAAGCATTAATTAATGTTGAATATTTTAGTATCTAGACGCACACACAAAATGAGTTGAGTGTAGGTTCAATGTGAAAGTTGTGAGATAAACTTTACTGTATTCTCTTCACTGGTTTATTTGAAACACTGTGTACATTAATATAGCATTCAAACATGTTTTGTTTTTAGAAATGATTCCATAAAGTTGAATAAATAGACCCCTGACATGTAGGTCACTTAGCATAAAAATACATGTAGATAAATTGTGCATAAAACTATGTCCTTACACACAATAAATACTAAGTTGAAGCCAGAAAAATAAAGTCAAACTTGCAGTATTTTGTTTTAAACTGCTTCTAAACAGCAGTAACATCTCATTGAACAATACTTGTGTGTAGATGTCAGTTAACTCAATACCAGCTGAATGTTAATTTCTTTTAATACTAAAATGCAGCAGTAAGTAGCATTTATCAAAACTACTCAGTTATTGTTTTATTTCCAAACAGCTACAATGTAGTTGGAAGTGTTGGAAAGTTGGAGTGAACAGAATAGATTTATTGATACTTTCTAATTATGTTTGATTTATCATTGGATTGAAGTAAATATTTTTTATTTTTATATTTCTTCTTATGTTGTTTGTATTTGCATTGCATCTATATGGTTATTGTTATTGTACTAATGCTACAATTTTATTCAAACTGAATTTCCATTTGTTTGGACCAATAAAATTATCTAAACTTAAAGCACCTACTTTTATCTTTGAGTTTATTTGAAAACTGAATAATTCGCCGGGCAATCTCATCCACTGCAGCATTGGATGGTGTAGCTATACAAATTCTTCCTTGAAAATTTGTGATCTTTGGAAAGAAAAAGTACAATGTCAGTTTAATGTCCAAATACTTAAACTGAAATAAGTTTCAATCGAACTGCATAAGGTTTCTATCAAAATGTGACTGTTCAATGTTTAAATACAGTTGAACGTAACCCATCAATGTTTATGAAACCTGACTGTCACATACAACTTAACTTGATTAATACAAGAATACAAACAAATTAGACAGTCAAATACAAGAATACAAACAAATTTGACAGTCAAATACAAGAATACAAACAAATTTGACAGTCAAATACAAGATAAAATTAAACTTGACTCAGTCAAACAGAAGAAGGCAACAATACTTGAATTATGAATAAATAAATAAAATGTTGCATTGCTGTAAAAGATAAATGTACAAAAGTTTCACAATTCTGGACAAAATCTACAAGCTTTTCACTTCAACACACGGAACTCTAATTAAAGACTTTGTTTGGCTATTTAGAAAATCTAAAATAAAAATTTGCCTTTATTTACTCAGGGCAGAAAGATTTAGTAAAAAAAAAACAACAAAATCTTATCTTATAAAATACAGACATTACTTCAAAAAAAAAAAAAAAGATAATTGTGTCCTACGCATCATGCATCTAGTCATGCATGTTAACCAATGACTTAAATTCAGCCAGGTCATTGTTTTTCCTGGCTAAAGAGGACCTTTAGTTAGTTTACTGAGTTGGCAACTCACTAGTATGTAATTTGATTAGAAAAGAAATGTCCCTTTTCTTTATTTTCTCATTTTTTTAATCCTGGACTGTTCCCATAGACACTTGCCAAATGTTGGGCCTTGCTTGTCCATGGACCAATATATGTAAGGTATTCTTAACATGAGTTACCAGAACTAAACAAGGCAAGCATTTCAAAATACAATTATAGATATGCATAGAATTTTTTGTGTTGGCATTGAGGAAGCTGTTTTAACTTTGATTGATAGGCTGAAGTCCATTCAATTCTAATGGTTATTAAGATCATGTTAGGAAAAGTCAAAACTGATGTTTTTGTGCTACCACACAACACTCTTATACAAATTGGTCTTTTTTAAAATGCTCAACAGAAATATTGAACTACACAACATCTGCTTTATTGATAGCTACCATCACTAGGAGGAATCTTTCAATTTTACTTTATCCATCATAGTTAGTTCCATAAGTAATGACTTAAGTGATGTGGCAATGATACGCTGAAACAGTTAACTTACCAACAAAATATCATGTACCAGAGACAATATTGTGTGAGTTTTCCCAGTTCCAGCAGGTCCTTGTAAAAAAAATATTTTTGGCTCTTTTTGTTCAACAGCAGACTTGATGGTGCTGATAGCCTGGGCCTGCTCGCTGTTCATTCTTTGCTAAAATATTGACAACCATGTGTTTTTAGAATAAGCAATCTTACTTTTAAAAAGGGATTACTCTATGGATGCCAAATGATAAAACTCAAGGTTGCCAGAGAGTGTAAACATGATGCCTACTCTATTTTTTACTTTCCCAAACTTAGTTTTGAATAGAATGTTGAAAAATACCAGAGAAAAGGAAATCAAAATTACAATTTTAATTATCAATTAATCCTCTGAGGTATATTCCCTTTTTAGTAGAGACACAAAATTAAGTATGCAGAAAACCACAATGTTTATTCTCTCTGGCAAACTTGATATGTCATATATGACAGCAGAATAGGCCTACTATTATTGGTTAAAAAAAATATGCCTTTAAATGATAAGTTAGTGTTTCCCAAATTGTGTTCAGTGTAACACAAGGATTCGACAAGGCCTGCATAGGTGTTCCACAAACTACTAGAATAATTAGCTAGTAATCCACCATGTGAATGAATCTTTCTAAACAAAAATAAACAAAATACTCAGAATTCGCGAGTGTTCCATTAAGGAAAAAGTTTGGGAACCACTGAGTTAAGTTATAAACAGATATCATAGCACTACAATTGAAACAAATAAATCAAACTGTAAAGGTACACTTCATACTTACTAATAAATGAGCATCAGGATTTACAGGCTGGTGAAAGTAAACGCTGGACTGTTGGGGCTGCAGCAGATGTGAACACAATGGGTTATCAGGCAGCATAGAGAGAGCCTGGAGCTGTCTTTCTGTTGTCCTCAAAGTGGAAATTTTCTACAAACAGTGTTAACATGTTGAACATAAGACTTAGTTTTAAATACTATGAGAAAAATGTTTCCTTTACTAGCTAGCTCAATATTTGAATAGCACAATTAGCTAATAGAAATCATAAAAGAAAAAAAAAATTACTTACTTCAATGTCCATCAGTTTGACATTAGAAAAGATGACTTTATAATCAATATTCAGAGTCAATTCAAAAATATGGATGTCATCATTTTTGAAAGCTGACTCTGAGAAAAGAAACAAAATTGAATGTTTTCATTAGAAATTGAAACCAACATTGATTTGATGTATTGTACTTATACTAAGTTTAAACCTACAAATGCTCATGCTTATAACTTTTTTTTATACTTTTAGTCCTAAACTATTAATCAGACAACACATTTTAAGAAAAGAAAAAAAAGAAAGCTTTAAAATTCACTTAATAAAAAATATAGAGTAAAAATATTCTTAATTACCTTTTTCAAAGATTGGATAGTTTTCAACTAACCATTTTTTATTCTGATTCCACAATGGTTTAACACTTTTCACCAAGGCAAACTGTTCATGCCAATTAGGATCTTTTGTGGAGATGCCTTTACGTAAACCCCATGCTTTTAACCGCAGCAAATCTCCAGATGTGGGAACTTGATAGCGCTCTTTATATGGAATCACACCTATTAAAATAATGTTTCAAAGAACATAAATGATCATGAAGAGACTATTCTTAAATAAAGTGTTGTTCTTTTATGATTAGCACAAAAATAACCAAAGTTTTGAAAAGTTTTAATTAAAAACAATGTTAACAGAAACATATTAGGTGAAAGACCTACTTACCTAATATGTTAACAACAAGAGGTGAATACTGGTATCTCTTTTTATTTTCTGATTGTTCTGTATGATAAGGCATTGAAGTCAGATGAACTTTGATGGTTTTAGGCCTATTTTGTTTTCTCTCTTTCCAATCCTGATAGACCTTAGAAGAAGAAAGTTAAAAATTTAGAAAATGTTTATTTTATTGCTACACAACTTGTCATCTTCTCACAGCTAAGGCTCAATAAATAATGACTAAAATAAAAACAAACATTATTCTTTCAAAATGGAAGAGTTCCACTCACAGTTTCCCAAACTTCTAGAAGTAAAAGGTGTGTTGTAATTGTTAAATATTCATTCAATGACTCATAATAAAGTCTTAAACGTTGGTATTGTTTATCGGGACCCAGAAGTGGTGGGGGAGTCTTGCATTTGCCAGTAGAATTGGATGCTCCATCTGTAATTCAAAGAGTATTTATCATACACAAAATAATAAAGTTCCTTACCTTAAAATTATAACCAGAATTGGTAGCATTTATTTGTCTCAAGAGTTATATGATAATGCTATCTTTTTAAAACATTGAAAATTAGATGCCTATGTAAAACGATTATAACCTGAGTCTAATTATTTTGTGGAAACATTAGGTATACATTCTCAGAAAACTACAACATTGATAGATCATTGTTATGTTGATACTCAGGAAGCTTTGTCTATTCCAAAATTATTTATACAAATGAAACCAAAGGGATGTTCCTGTGACCTGATGTAAAGTTGTCTAGTACTCATGAGCTGGATGGATTTCAAATGAAATCAAGAAAATCTTTAAATCAATCTCCAAAATGATTTGCACCAGGGATCCGCAGGCAAGCCGTCACAATCAATAAATCAATAAAGAAAATTTTAACCACAATATAAAGCTCTGCCTTCAACAAAAATATTTGGAACTTGAGCCATACTAGATCTTCAGGGAAATAACAAATTTATGTTACCTTTTATTTTTGGCAGGAGTTCTTTCATAATTAATGTGATAGTAAACACACAGAAAAAGGACACAAAAAAATTTCATACCATATGCTTCAAGCCAGTCGACATTCCATTTCAGTATTTTCACAAGGGTCATTGCGAAGCTTTCTGGGTTTGACTGAGGGGTTTCCTTCAGTAGAGGCATGACTGCAGATGAGGGATGAGAAGGAATAGTATTTATCAATGAGGCTTGAGAAGTCAATTGAAAAGTATGTATTTTATTTTGTGACTCCCTGAAGTTGACTTTGAGCTTTTTGTCTGGAGCTTTATTGGACTGTTTTAAAATTCCTTTAGACATCAGTCCATCATGCTGTGTTGTCAGAATCTGGCGGGATTTTAAGCAGCTAGTAAGAGTGGTACCATGAACATTTCTAGAATTTCTTGCAAGATCTGGCACCAGTGATGTTGCTTTTGAAGATGGAACTGCTGAATCTGTAACTGCTACAGATGCTACTGTCGATGCTTGAAAAGTAATTGATGCCTTTTTGACATCAGTAACCATTATAGACTGTGTATGTGTTGTGATAGAAGTAACACAACTGACTGTGGAAAGGTGAACTGATTCTACATTGGAAACAGAGGAGGAATGGGCATCTCTATCTCTAGCCACGTTCAACTTGACAAAGTCTTTACTGGCTGCAGGAACACTGGGTGCAGAAACACTGGGTGCAGGAACAGTGGGCAGTTCTGGTGAAGATACAGAATGAGATTCAATTGCTATTTCACCAGAAGTGAGCAATGTCTTGTCTGTTACGACTGGTGGTGACACAATTGTACTCTTTTTGTCAAGATTTTTAATGTTGCAAGCTTCACGTACTTTGACCTTCCCATTAGCATTACTTTGGCCTCCAGATTCTACAGACTCTATATTTAATTTAGACTTTTTCACTGTAAGTTTGTCATGTAATATAGGTAACCCTTGATCCAGTATGTCTTGTGTGCATGGCATCTCAACATCTTCACAATCCTCTACATGATTGGTAATCATGGATGATGATCGATCTCTGGCAGTTTTACCATTGGTCAGCTCACGATTAAGTTTCTGCTGCTTGGCTGCC
The DNA here is from genome assembly GCA_036873155.1 of Biomphalaria sudanica. Taxonomy (NCBI): domain Eukaryota; kingdom Metazoa; phylum Mollusca; class Gastropoda; family Planorbidae; genus Biomphalaria; species Biomphalaria sudanica. Next base: position 37,530 of record JAZGLO010000030.1, read on the forward strand.
CTGATGACATCATCCATTGATGTATTAGGCAAAGCTTTGTTTCTTCGCTTCTTTGCATGTTTTGATTTGGAACCCAGATGTCTATGTGCCTCTCTCAGTGAGTGATGCTTTTCCTTATTGACATTTAAACAGGATGAGATAGAATGTGATTTATTGTTAGTCCCAAAATGACTTAGCGACACTGTATGAGTTAATGGCTTTTCAGTTTCCCTATTAGCTGTTGTAGCACTTCTACTGACACTCTTACTGTTCCCTCCTAAAGAAGTTGATACATTTTCTATAATTATTTGCGAGTTGTCTCGCAACCTTTTCGACACTGTACTGATTTTATCTTTGTGTACATTTTCTATTTTGTGCTTTTTTGTCAGTGTGTTTTTTGTTTGTGACAAATTATCTGGAATTTTAAAATCACCTAAGCCAGCCATTGGTACAGTTTTATGCTGAGTACAAGGTTTCTCTTTATTGCTAGGGTGAGAAAAGCTTCTGTGCAAGGATCTATCATTGCTGCTGTCTTTGGCAGAAGATTCTTTATATTTTTTTACAACCTCTTTATTTAATGAACTAGTCCTACTTTTCCTTTTCAACGAGTTTACTGATGCTTTGCAATCCTCAAGAAATACTACTGGATTCAAATGTGATGTTAAATTCTTGTTATATATAGACGTCACATCTATACTGTCACTAAATATTAATTTATCTTGTCCTTTGGCATTTTTTTTTAATTGGCCTGCACTTGAGCCTTGGATGTCTAAGGTGTCAAGACGATGTTTATTTTTTGTATCACTTAGATCATTGCTTAAGTCTTGAATATTAAAAGTAGAATTTGATATTTTTTCTTGACTATTTGGAGCATCTTTGGTCAATTTTGATTCTTCTGATGAATCTTCATCTTTTTCAGAACTTAATATTGGTTTAGGAATCATAATAAGTCTTTTACATTTTTTAACTGTAAGGAAAGTGAGATCTTTTTTTTCTAATGTTGGCTCAGTTAAGTCTATTTGTGTTGGTGCCAAAAAATCTTTTTCTAATGTTGGCTCAGTTAAGTCTATTTGTGTTGGTGCCAAAAAATCTTTTTCTAATGTTGGCTCAGTTAAGTCTATTTGTGTTGGTGCCAAAAAATCTTTTTCTAATGTTGGCTCAGTTAAGTCTATTTGTGTTGGTGCCAAAAAATCTTTTTCTAATGTTGGCTCAGTTAAGTCTATTTGTGTTGTTGCCAAAAAATCTTTTTCTAATGTTGGCTCGGTTAAGTCTATTTGTGTTGGTGACATAAATTCATCTTTTATTTTCTGAGGCCTTGAATCTACCTGTGTTGGTGACATTAAGTCATATTTTATTTTAGGAGGCCTTGAATTTTTCTGTGCAAGTGTCAAAGAGTCCAATTCTACTGTTAGAGGCATTGAATCTACCTGAGTGGATGTAAAAAAATCTACACTACTAGATCTGTCTGTTTTGGTATAACTTGCAGAACAAAGTTGTGAATGAGAATCTTTATCATGGTCAATCTGTGTTTCAATGTCAAATATTGACCGCTGACTATCACAATGTTTGGGGTAAGCACCCTGGATGTCAAAGTCTTTTGTGCTTCTCATATAATCAGCGGCCAGTAAAGAAAAACACTTCACATCTTCATCCTCTCTGTGTGACATGTGTTGCTGATTAGAAACATTATCCATGTCTCTACTGTCATCAGAAGGATGATGTGTTGATGCTAGGTCAATTTGAGTACCACAAGTAAATGCATTATTCTTACTGCTTAAAACTGCAGACATTTTTTCCTCAATCTGAGTGCCTGAGTTAAAAAAATGTCTATTCTTATTTAATGAAATATTTTCCCTACATGTCTGTTGTATGAATTCCGTTTCTTGTTTTATGTCAATAACCTGAGTAGCCAAGTCAAAAGGATCCATTGTGTCTTCTGAATCTTCCATAGCAACAGGCTTCGATGACTCTGATTGTGTGGTTCTGGCAAAAATATCATCATCTAATGTACTGTTTTCTAGTTGTGTTTCTTGTAAAAATATATCTGAGTCAGAAGAATCAGAAATGATCTGAGCCCTATTTTGAGTCATGACATTTCTTTCTTCTAGAGCATCTATTTGTGTGCTTTCAAGAAAACAATCCCCTGATATAGTTCTCTTTGCTGATTGTTCCAACTCAGTCTTTTTTGTTATGGCATTATTAGTAGTTGTTTCATTCAATGTCAAATGATCTATATCTGTAGGTGTATTTAGTTGTGTTTCTTGCAGAAAATTATCATGGTTACATGTCTTATTTTTCTCAAATGATAAGGAATTATCTTCATTTGTATTGGTAATAAAAAAAAAATCATTTGAAAAATCATCATACTGGGTATCAACAAGAGTCTCTTGTAGATATATATTCCTGTCAGGTTGAGTCAAACTCTGTTCTTGCTGTGCATCTAGTACATAATCAACTTGAGTCTGAACATTAAATGATATATTGTCATTCAATGGATCTTCTGTTGAGTTGTCCAGTCTATTGGCTAGATCAAAAATACTTTCAGCTTCATCTGAGTCATGGCTTGTATCATCCCCAAAGAGGTCTTCAGATTCATCTCCATTGTCATCATTACATGGCCCAGACTGACGTTTACAAGGACTGTCAAATACAGACTGAGTTAAAAAAAGCTCTTCATCATCAGAATCAAAAACATGAACTACATTGTCTACCATGGAATATTTCACCTCATTATTTATTTGATCCTCCTGATCTTGCACTTCTTTATAAGCAGCCAGATCTGTCTGGATATTGTCAGAAATAACAATTACTTGTTGGTTAGCAGCAACATTTTCATTACTGCATTCTTGCCTTGCCTGCTTCTGAGATATTAGATCGTTAATGGCAGTATTTAATGGATTTTGTATAGTCTGGGCATCATTTGCTGCTTTATTAGGATTAATTATTTTTTCCACACTTTCCTGTCCAGCAGATGGTTTAGAAAATAATCTTCTCTTGTGATGGTGGATGGAAGATTTATGCAAGCTGACCATGCTGAACTCATCTTTTAAATCTTTTTGAACTAGATCAGATTTTGTTTTGATAACATTTGGTGTGGAGGTCTGAAAGGTTTGGTTAGGCTTGGTAGAATGTGAGTTATCCAAATCTTCATCTGAACTAATTAGCATTTCAATACATTGTTCTATATTTGCTTGACATCTGTCATCTTGTGTGGTACCGCTGCATGTGAACATCTGAGATGACAATAAACTGGATGAACTGCTAGCCTTACATTGTACTATAGATCTTTGGTCATTTGAGGCTATATCCAAGTAAAATTTAGAGTAGCATGTCAAATCTGGGGGGTTATCACTTGTGTCTTCTAACGATCTTGATAGATCCTGCATGACATTTAGGGAAGGCATGCTAATGTTAGCTGTTGTCAGAGATGACTTTTCATAAGGAGCATGAGATCTGAACAAATTTGGTTCCTTTTGTTCATTCATTATAATAGTGTCATCTGATGAAGCTTTGCTCACATCATCAGCAAGACTACAGGAACTTGTTTTATATTTATCTGTAACTGGCTCTAATGAAGTTGGAGAAGAGACCCTTATGTCATTAGCCTCAGATTCTGCATACTGAACTTCTGCCCTACCTTCTGTCTTTCTAAGTGATTTTCTTAGACTTAGTCTTGAAGTTGTAGAACCTGATCTGAAGACAGGTGATCTAGAGGCCTGAAAACTTCCATTAATTCTATCCTCCTCTGAGGACAGAGAGGAGGTACTGAGGTTTTTATCTTGTTCAGATTTGGTTTGCTCTGCCTGTGAATTGATACATTTCTCTCTTCTGTTTTCACAAACCCGTTTTATAAACATTTTCAATTTCATCTTGGTTTCATCTTTAGAGAGCTCCTCCCAAAGATTCCTCACCCCAGACTGAAATTTCTCAGTGTCTCTACTTTGTGTGGCTTGTGACCTTTGGGTTTGAAATATACTTTGAGATGCACTCTCTTCATCTGAAGAAATGGTGATGGCGTCATAGTTATCAGATGTACTGACTGCTGCATGTGTAACCTCATCATCACAGTCATTATCGCCATCACTTTCTGTTTCTGGAATAGTACTGGCATCACTGTCAATAATGTAAGGATCCATATAATTTTGCAGTCACTTGAATCTATGAAGGAAAAAAAAAAGGAAAATCATAAATTTGAGTAAGTCTAATTTGTATATATATATCCAACAAAAAAAAAACAACTATATGTTGACTTACTTTAAAAAAAAATATATAGAGAGAGAGAGGTATATACATTTTAAATATATATGTATATACCTCTCTATATTTTTTTTTTTAAAAGTAAGTCAACATATAGTTTTTTTTTTTTTTTTTATTTTAAATATATCCCATGCTTAAATGTCCTAATGTACAGGTAATTAAAGTCACTAGGTCCTAATGTACAGGTAATTAAAGTCACTAGAATCAAGAAAAAAATTCTGCTGAAGAGAATGTTGATAATAACTAGAATGTGTTCTCAAGGCCAACAAAATGCAGGATTCTACAGTAGAACTGTTTCTCAAGGCCAACAAAATGCAATATTCTACAGTAGAACTGTTTCTCAAGGCCAACAAAATGCAATATTCTACAGTAGAACTGTTTCTCAAGGCCAACAAATTGCAGTATCCTAAAGTTGAACTGTTTCTCAGGGCAAAAAAAAAAAAAAAAAAGCAGACTTCTACAGTAGAACTGTTTCTTAAGGCCAACAAAAATGCAGGATTCTACAGTCGAACTGTTTCTCAAGGCCAACAAAATGCAGGATTCTACAGTAGAACTGTTTCTTAAGGCCAACAAAATGCAATATTCTACATTAGAACTGACTCTCAAGGCCAACAAAATGCAGGATTCTACAGTAAAACTGTTTCTCAAAGCCAACTAAATGCAGGATTCAACAGTAGAACTGTTTCTCAAGGCCAACAAATTGCAGGATTCTATAGTAGAACTGTTTCTCAAGGCCAACAAAATGCAGTATCCTACAGTAGAACTGTTTCTCAGGGCCAACAAAATGCAGGATTCTACAGTAGCAACCAAGTCAGCCTAGAGTTATCACACATAACTATCTAGGCCACAGAGAGCACGGCTCAGAAAAAAAAAGAGGAGGGTGGGAGAACAAGTAATCTTTTTCTGTATACATTCTCTCTATATATTTAACTACATTAATGTGTGTATTTTGGTGTCATACAAATAGTTGCATGTGTTCTCTGTATACATTCTCTCTATATATTTAACTACATTAATGTGTGTATTTTGGTGTCATACAAATAGTTGCATGTGTTCTCTGTATACATTCTCTATATATATTTAACTACATTAATGTGTGTATTTTGGTGTCATACAAATAGTTGCATGTGTTTTCTGTATACATTTCTATATATTTAACTACATTAATGTGTGTATTTTGGTGTCATACAAATAGTTGCATGTGTTCTCTGTATACATTCTCTATATATTTAACTACATTAATTTGTGTATTTTGGTGTCATACAAATAGTTGCATGTGTTTTCTGTATACATTCTCTATATATTTAACTACATTAATGTGTGTATTTTGGTGTCATACAAATAGTTGCATGTGTTCTCTGTATACATTCTCTATATATTTAACTACATTAATGTGTGTATTTTGGTGTCATACAAATAGTTGCATGTGTTTTCTGTATACATTCTCTATATATTTAACTACATTAATGTGTGTATTTTGGTGTCATACAAATAGTTGCATGTGTTTTCTGTATACATTCTCTATATATTTAACTACATTAATGTGTGTATTTTGGTGTCATACAAATAGTTGCATGTGTTTTCTGTATACATTCTCTATATATTTAACTACATTAATGTGTGTATTTTGGTGTCATACAAATAGTTGCATGTGTTTTCTGTATACATTCTCTATATATTTAACTACATTAATGTGTGTATTTTGGTGTCATACAAATAGTTGCATGTGTTCTCTGTATACATTCTCTATATATTTAACTACATTAATGTGTGTATTTTGGTGTCATACAAATAGTTGCATGTGTTTTCTGTATACATTCTCTATATATTTAACTACATTAATGTGTGTATTTTGGTGTCATACAAATAGTTGCATGTGTTTTCTGTATACATTCTCTATATATTTAACTACATTAATGTGTGTATTTTGGTGTCATACAAATAGTTGCATGTGTTCTCTGTATACATTCTCTATATATTTAACTACATTAATGTGTGTATTTTGGTGTCATACAAATAGTTGCATGTGTTTTCTGTATACATTCTCTATATATTTAACTACATTAATGTGTGTATTTTGGTGTCATACAAATAGTTGCATGTGTTTTCTGTATACATTCTCTATATATTTAACTACATTAATGTGTGTATTTTGGTGTCATACAAATAGTTGCATGTGTTTTCTGTATACATTCTCTATATATTTAACTACATTAATGTGTGTATTTTGGTGTCATACAAATAGTTGCATGTGTTCTCTGTATACATTTCTATATATTTAACTACATTAATGTGTGTATTTTGGTGTCATACAAATAGTTGCATGTGTTTTCTGTATACATTTCTATATATTTAACTACATTAATGTGTGTATTTTGGTGTCATACAAATAGTTGCATGTGTTTTCTGTATACATTTCTATATATTTAACTACATTAATGTGTGTATTTTGGTGTCATACAAATAGTTGCATGTGTTTTCTGTATACATTCTCTATATATTTAACTACATTAATGTGTGTATTTTGGTGTCATACAAATAGTTGCATGTGTTTTCTGTATACATTCTCTATATATTTAACTACATTAATGTGTGTATTTTGGTGTCATACAAATAGTTGCATGTGTTTTCTGTATACATTCTCTATATATTTAACTACATTAATGTGTGTATTTTGGTGTCATACAAATAGTTGCATGTGTTCTCTGTATACATTCTCTATATATTTAACTACATTAATGTGTGTATTTTGGTGTCATACAAATAGTTGCATGTGTTTTCTGTATACATTCTCTATATATTTAACTACATTAATGTGTGTATTTTGGTGTCATACAAATAGTTGCATGTGTTCTCTGTATACATTTCTATATATTTAACTACATTAATGTGTGTATTTTGGTGTCATACAAATAGTTGCATGTGTTTTCTGTATACATTTCTATATATTTAACTACATTAATGTGTGTATTTTGGTGTCATACAAATAGTTGCATGTGTTTTCTGTATACATTTCTATATATTTAACTACATTAATGTGTGTATTTTGGTGTCATACAAATAGTTGCATGTGTTTTCTGTATACATTCTCTATATATTTAACTACATTAATGTGTGTATTTTGGTGTCATACAAATAGTTGCATGTGTTTTCTGTATACATTCTCTATATATTTAACTACATTAATGTGTGTATTTTGGTGTCATACAAATAGTTGCATGTGTTTTCTGTATACATTCTCTATATATTTAACTACATTAATGTGTGTATTTTGGTGTCATACAAATAGTTGCATGTGTTTTCTGTATACATTTCTATATATTTAACTACATTAATGTGTGTATTTTGGTGTCATACAAATAGTTGCATGTGTTTTCTGTAGCTTTGTTTTGATTTTGCCTCTTCGTATTGCCCTTTGTTTCCTATCCACGGCCACCACTTTACATATATTTCATGGCGTCAATACACAAAACTGTTGCTCTTGAACTTCGCAAGATGGCTGTAAGCTTTGTTTGCGAACATTGGGATAACTATGGCGATGCCCTGTCCATTGTTCTTACTCTTGGAAGCACAGTCACAATAGTCTGCTTGAATATACACTGCCTACATGAATACTTCCACATTTATGGTGATGAGGCTGAAATTGTAGCGGTGTCTCATATACTTCCTGCTACTATCAGTATTGACTTCAGAGAATGTCCGCATGACCCTCCATGAGTTTACAATCTGGGTCATCGTCTCTAAATTTCCCTGCTATTTAGCAGTTGATTTCACTGCAACGTACTGGAGTGTAAAACTATAGCAGCTGCTACCTCACAAACTGTCCTTATTTCTCGGATGTCCCTCACTCCATCAGCTTCAATTTTACCTTTTACCTTTATGGGCAGACAATGGATCTCATTCTCCAATCGTAAACAAACAACATTTAGCCACGTGATTCTCTATATCTTCAATACAAATTATGTAATCCATAAAGGCTGTCACGTGATACGTTTTTTTTATTGCTTTATCAATATTATCACGTGGCTAAATGTTGTTTATTTACAATTGGTGAATGAGGTCCATTGCCTGCTGGATTAGCCTTTGCCATGACATGACAATTAAAAAAGCACAAGGCCAAACATTCAAAAGATATGCCTGTATCTTCGAAAACCTGTTTTCAGTCATGGACAATTTTATGTTGCTCTCTCCAGAGTTCCTTCTTTTCCTTCACCCACAGTCGTTTGCCTAAACCCACCACATTTGGACAACTGTGTTTCAGGAAGTGTTCACCGTCAGTAAATAGCAGCGTATATATGCTATGCCTTGGGTTGACTAGTTACAAATAATTGCAGCTAGCTAGTAATAAATTTCTAAGTCTGTTGTGGTCACACATCTATAGAAAACTTTTTTTGATGAGTAGTGAAGTGAAGTTTGTCTGTAAAAGAAACTATAAAATTTATTAAAATGGTCTGTTATTTGTGTATGCCTGTAGCAGTGTAGTGTATCATGTATGAATAATGAAGTATGGGTCCTGTACTACAGGAAATTCCATAATGATTTTGTTTTTTCTACAGGCTGTAGACTACTGTTACTACGACTACTGTAGATGTAGAGATTGGAGAAAATGAGGTGGCAGACAAAAGAGGTAATAGTAAATGATAAAGTTTATCATAAATCATTTATGTTTGTAAAATGTTTTACATAATTCGGATGTTCCTTCAGAGTTGAAGATAGTTTACTTCCTAGTCCAAACCTCCCGCAGGACGACGGGGATGGGAGCGGGCAGGGTTTGAACCCTCGACCGTCGATAAATCCGAACGACAGTCCAACGCGCAAACCGCACGACCAGGCAGCCACCTTTATCATAGACCGTAAAGGTAAAAAAGTCTACATCAAGTTTCATCAATCTTTCAAATTGAATGATGTCGATGATGATCTAGATTATAGATCTTTTAGTTTTATCTAGTCTAAGTCTAGTCTAGTCCAAATCTATCTGTTTTTATTTAAAAATCGAAAGTGAAAGTAAGTAGCCGAGCCTAGTCACTCTGCAGAGTCTGCACTGCTTTCTTTTTCTGTACACAATTTGAATTTCTAGAATAGATCTATCTATTTATATATCTAGATCCTAATCACAATCATTCATGTATCTAGATCTAGACTTCGTCAAGATCTTTAGTTTAAAAACAAAATCATTATACTAATTTATAGAATCACTAGATCTAGAGTCCTATATAGATCAAATATATTATTTTATATTTATTTACGATAGCTAATGCTAGATATCTAGATACGTACGCATCGAATCTGCCACTTTACCAATTTTTATGTGTAAAATTTTGAAATGCTGCCAACATTTATTACATATTGAAATAGTGCTAAAGTTGTGTTTTATTATAATATCTAATTTAATCTAGATGCTAGATCTAGTCTATATCTATTACTAAAAAAATAAATAAATCACGAATTACATGGGACTAGATCTATAACAACAAGGCATCAGGAGTTAATTGACAGAATCTATAAAATATAAAAGGATAAAAAGTTTCATTAGAAATGTAATAAAAAGATAGGCTATCATCTATAATCTATATTCTATATCTAGCTAGGTAGATCTAGGTCTACTGTAGTTGTAGACTAGTTTAGAGTCTAGATATCTAGAATCAAACTCTGTATACAATAATACATAAATGCAAAATGGTATATGCGTACTGTGTAGATATGTGTGAGAAAGAAAGAGAAACAGAGAATATGGATGTAGATTATTCTAGATCAGGATCTATCTACCACTAATAAAGTCTAAAAGCCCAATTTAGAAAATCAAAACATCTAGATTCTAAATCTATTTTGTGGTAAGAGCCATGTGCAGGGCCCTTAGCCGTAAGGGTAGACACACACACACACACATATACATATATATATATATATATATATATATATATATATATATATATATATATATATATATATATATATATATATATATATGTGTGTATATGGGCGTAGCCAGGGGGGGGGGGACGGTATTTAGTGACTGATTTTTGCTTTGATTTTAGGTGAGATTTTAATACTAAGCTATAACTTGCCCCAGCACAGCAAAGGAGGTTTTAAGTTTAAAACCCTACCAGGGGGGTTTTGAGTTTAAAACCCCCTACCAGGGGGGTTTGAATTTAAAAAAACCCTACCAGTTAAATTTCCCTCTTCTATAAAACAAAACAAAAAAATATGCAAACGACAATCCCCCAAATTTTTTGATTTTTAAACCCCTCCAAAATTTACGATAAAGCCCCTCTTCATTATGAAAAAGAAAATTACTCACTCAAAATTATATAAGCGTAGCCAGAAGGGTTTTGAGTTAACCCCCACCCCCTCTTCAGCAGGGTTTGAAGCTAACAAATATCTCTTCAATACCCGGTATAAAAAAAAACGCAAATTACGCACTCAAAATGTTTTTAGCATAGCTAAATGGGTTTTAACTCAGTTTTGAATTTAAACCCCCCTTTAGCAGGGTTTGAAGGTAAAAAATACCTCTATAATATTAAAAACAAAGCAAATTATACACTCAATATGTTATGAGTGTATTCAAAGGGGTTTTGAGTTTAAACCACCCGCAAGCGGGATTTGAAGCTAAAAAATACATCTTCAATGTAAAAAAAAAAGCAAATTACGCACTCAAAATGCTATGAGCGTTGCCAAAAAGAGTTTTGAGTTTAAACTCCCCTTCGGAGTGGTTTGATGCTAAAAAATACCTCTTCAATATAAAAAGAAAGCAAATTACACACTAAAATTATTTGAGCGTAGCCAAGACTATTGGGGGTTTTAAGTTTAAATCCCTCTCCTACAGATGGCTTTTTTAAAGTTTAAAACCCGCTCCAGATGGTTTTGAGTTTAAAATCCCCCCACAGAGCGTTTTGAGGTGGAAAACATCTATCTTCAATATTATTCTAAAGCAAACTACAGTTACTAAATTCTATGACCGTAGCTAAATGGGATTTTTAATTAAAAAAAACATTTTTTAGTTTAAAACCCCCAACAGATGATTTTGACGATAAAACTTCCCTTTTCGATAGAAAATCTAAAGCAAACTACAGTCACTTAATTCCAAGAGAGTATTCAAGAGAGGTAACACATTTCTACCAGTGGCGGGGCTCCATTAATAAAGTGCAGTGAATAGTCATCTGCCGAAATTGAAAAACACTAAATGTGGCTCAACAAAAATGTCAATTATAGAGATCGGGTGTAAATCAAGGAAATCATATGCCGAACTAGGAGTCGACCCCTTAGTAAGATGGTGACAGAGCGTCGCACGAGGTTTGCGGGACATGTTCTCTGACAAAAAAAATTACGCATAAGAAGAGTTGTGATGACATCCTAGTACAACTTGGCTCCACACATTCATGTAGGTCCCCAGAGCAAGTGGAAAGAGGCTTTAGACATTACCAGTGACAGATTTTTGTGGAAACAGCTTGACAGCCGAACGGCACGGGAGGGCCTGAGTCAGTAAGAATAGCTCATTAGGTTTTGAAATAAAAAAATTTTAATAGCAGTAAAATGCACTGTACATACCTCAAAATATGCAATTTGTTGGCTTTCAATACCAGAAATAGTGCATGGCGGCGGGGCTCCGCCCCGCGCTGGGGGAGCTTCTAGCGCTCCCCCAGACCCCCATGCTGGCAATGGCGGGGAGTCTACAATTTTCCCACTAACTTCTGGAAGAACCTATTTTAGGGCACAATAAGCTTTTTCCGAAAGAATGATGGGTCAAACCAGTCTACATTTGTGTGTTTTTGAAGCCCAAAGGCGGTGATTGCCGAACTGTAGATTACATCTCTTAATTTCTCCCATCTGATAGAGATGTCTTCTTCATCACTTTACGAGGGGATTGAACTGTTCAGGAGCTCGCCAAAGAGTGCACACTTCTCTGGGTCACCTACACGGTTGACGTTAATTCGCCTAGTTCTAGGTTGAGTGGAAGTATAAGCCTTCTTGAGAAGTAGTTTGATTTTGCTTAGCACTAGTGAATGGTCTGAGTTGCAGTCCGCACTATTGTATGAACGGGTGTGGATGACACTTTTCAGATCCATCCTTCGGGTGATGCAGAGGTCAAGCTGGTGCCACCTTTATGAGCGTGGGTGCTGCCAATAGACTTTATGGCGTTACTTGCCAGAGAAGAATGTATTTGTTACACACAGTGAGAGCTACAGAACTCGAGTATTCTAGGGCTTTGTTCTGGTTTTCCTTGCCAGTAGAATGTATAGTTGCTTTCTGTAAGAGATCCACTGTCTGCCAGTCGGGTTTCTTGCAGGCAGGCCACATCAATGTTTAGTCTGCTGAGTTCTCTGTCGATGATAGCTGTTTGACGCATGTCGGTAACGAGTTTAGGGTCAGTATATCTCTTGTCTGTCCTATGGCTGTGTGAAGCGTCTAGTGTGGTAGCTTGACTTGTTGCCACCGCTGGCTAGCATCTGTGAAAGGGGAGCAATTTTGTAAGTCTCTCTTGCCAGTACATAGCCTCTGCACAGCAAGTCCTATGCAGTACCTCCTCGTGGTGGCAGATGGAAACTGAGGCTGCGAAGCCTCAGGCTAAACTGCAAGGGTCTCGGAGGAGGTTTGGCCCCAAGATGTGAGGCAGGCATGGCCCGTCGGCGTGCGGACACGCCCTGTTGCCCACAAACCAAACCCCTAGCTATAGGTCAATAGCCGCACTGCCTTGCGTGTGTCCCTGTAAGGTCTAAGGCTAAGTCTAAGGCTAAGTGAGTATTATAAACCCTAACAGAAAATCCGGTCCTGGACCCCCGTAGGCGGGGGGACAGTAGTAAGACTATTGCTCTCTGGCAAACTCCTGCAGCCACGTGTCCCCAAATTGTGATGGCTCGCCATCCCTTTGGACCCGGTCAGTATAGAAGAGAGGCGTGTTCTGACGTGTGGGCAGCCCAGCACTCGCAAATTTACCGCCCAGGCTTCCCCCCAGCAATGTAGAGGTCACTCCATCTCTGACAGTAATGTCTTTGAAAAAACACGGAGAGTGATAGTTACCGGTGATAGGTTCCTAGCTGATTGGTGTAAGCTGGAACGCCAGGGACCACTCTTGACGGTAGGAGGGGCTTTTTAGCCTCACTGGATGGGTATACTGCCTGCCTTAAGCCGAGCAGCCCTCGGACAATAAAGTGCTATCCCGCCACAGCTTGCCGCACCACTGGGTGCTTGGTTCTGAGACAAAATCAAAAAGCAAGCTGCTCACCCGCACCTGCAAATACAATATCTTTTATAGGTAAGTGATTTTTATTTATACTTCGTCGTTAAAGGAAGTTGTTGTTTTACATAGTCATAGTCTTGTGTCCCAGAAACAAACCAAACCAATATAATATATGACATGTTAACAGCCCATTTATCATTTAGATCTAGAAATTCGAAGTCTACTTTCAAAATCTGGAATGTAATGTAGAATACATTCTAGATCTAAAATTAACTACGAAACATTAACATTAAGACTTTACAGCTGGATATAGTCTAAAAGTCGAGATGAACTAGAGTAACTTACATCTATCGAACACCTTCGTATTAAGGTACTTATCGAACACCCCATTGTATTTTTTAAAATTTTTCCTTTATTTCGATGATTATGACGAAACTAGTCAATTCCTATTGTGCATCATCCATTTCTTTATAGTTAAGTTATATTTAGTTTCATTTTCACCCGAGGATTATTGTTTTACTTATATTCAAAGTGCATTGGTAATATTGGTATAAAAATTTCACTTTTTTTTACCTCTTGGGAAGAGTGAAGTGAGTCTCGGGTTAAGGGTATTTTTTAATGCCAATGATGCTTCAGCTCAACAAAACCTATATAATACGCTTCTAATTAGGCTGAGAAATATTTGCAACTATGTTTTTTAATGTGTCCTTTGCTACCTAAACATGAAAATTGAGGTTTAAAAAGGGGGTGTTCGATAATAGCTGTTTTTATATAAGCAATCTCAGCTTCGTAACATATCGAACACCATTTTAATGTTAAAAATAAACATCAAAGGGATATAACCCAAAGAAGACAAAATATTTAAATTATATATTTTTTAATTGTTATTTTTTAAAATAATGTAATGCAAAGTACAGATATAAATTAATCATGTTACAATTTGTATCAGCTATTTGTGGTTTACCGTAAATGTGTTATTTTTTTTAAGTAAATAGATTTACATCGATATGCACTAATTGTACCCATTTTAAAAGCTTGTTTTTAGGACACATATAGCTTGATGCTAATTACAAAGCATATGTAACTAGCATTTAGTTGTGTGTTGTTGTTTTTTCAGATGCCCCATTCTATTAACTTCTGAATTATGCGTTATAAACCAATACCTAGCGCATGTGCTTGATGTGAAGAGATATTAATAAAACGAAAGGGCAAAGGGGAAGGTATAGAATGTAGATATGGTATTTTGAAATAAAAATGTCTTGGGCAGGTAAAAAAAAAAGGGGGTGGGGAGAAACATTCAAGACACTATATCCAGAGATCATCAATAATTGATCGACCATTAGAATGTGACGGCAGCCTCAAATACATAGAGTCAGTTGTGCTTCTCGATCTAGACGTGTGGCGCCGGGTCTATAAAATTATATATATATATATATATATATTATATATATATATATTAATTATATTCTTTTTGCCATAAAGTATGATAAAGCTCATAATGCGCTACAAAGACACTCCTTTGAAACATCACAAATACACAAAATAACAATAACACATTTAACCACTCTCTTATTCTGCCTACACCCCCTTACCCGCGTTTCTTCTTACACAATTCCACTCTCCAACATTCTCACTTTTTCAGTGCAATGTAACAACGTAAATTTCAAGACTCAAATCTAAACGCAGCCACAAGACTAACACACAACAAAAAAAAAAATGGTCAGTGATAGCGTAACACACAGGTGTAAACCAGGCCATCAACACAGTCCCAAAACATTGTTCAAGTTGTAGTAAGAACAATGTTGAGGGGAAAGGGGGAGGAGCCATCTGTCGAGTATCTACGGTCAAGCCGCTAATTAGGTCACAAACAGTAGGCATGATAGATACGTAGTATATATAGAGATATGCTGTTTGTGTGTGTGTGTGTGACAAATACTAAGCGTGCTCTAAAATACGTTGTTTTTTTTTTTGGTCAACCAGGTGGTTTAGGGAGGGCGGATCTATCTAAATCTATAGGTAACACAGCTCACAAGCTACCATAGCTTTTCAGCCCCCCCCCCCCCCCACGCCCCGATCGGAAAATATCTAGCACTGACTTTTGGGCTGTTACATCCACTGAGCGTGCTAGATCGGCGGCTAGTTACGTAGGGCGGCGTACGGTATGTTTTGTTTTTAGGTCAACCAAGTAAACTGTTGTGTCCTGCAATGACTTGGGGAGGGCGGGATTATCTATTGGCTACCAAAGCTTATTAGTCTCTCCCCCAAATAAATAATATCTGGATTTATTAATGGCCTTATATCTCAAAATAACTTAGACCTAAATAAGTACTGGTACGGTAATGCGTTACTTGGCTTAGCACCGTCAGTTTTTAAGCATAGCTGATCACTGATCAGTGATAGATTCCTTCGATGTGGAGCATGTGAAAATGACTAAAATCTGTTTGTCTTGACATGGCGTAAAAAGAAAATGATATAAATAAAAAAATATAGATTATAACACTTTTGAAACACCATACTTTTCACAAAATTGTAAGATTATAACACTTTTAAAGCACCATACTTCTCGTGTGTTCGATAAGTTCTTATTATGTTCGATAAGATAAGATAAAGGTAAAACAGTGTTCGATAATTTAAGCCTTTGAAAGCATCGACCTGACCCATATTTAACTATGAGTAGTAATAGAATAAAACATGTCTACTTTTTAAGAAAAATGGATGAGGAATTCATAGATACAATCAGTTTTTTTCTAGGTCTAATTTTTACACAATATTACAAACATAAAAAATGTCGGCGACTGAGCTTAACTTGCTCGATAAACGTAAGTTACTGTAGATCTAGATCTAGGACTAGATTCAGATTGACTTAGACTTAGTCGTTAGAATAGATCTTTAAATTTTAATCTTAGAGTAGTTCGAGTGTTACGTGTAGACTGTCTAGTGTCTTAGTTAGACTAGTCTTACACTTACTGAGTCTTAGTATTTATAATTTATTTCTGGATTAAAACTCTAGATACTTGTGTTATTCTAGATTCTAACTACAGTACTACTATAACTATAATACTAATACTATACAATATATTCTATATAAGTTATTATAAGTAAGTATAATTTAGATTCAATTCTAGTACTTACTAGTAGATTTAAGATTAGACAGAATAGAATATAGATCTATCAAAAAATATCATCTATGTATGTAGAAATGTAGACATTGTTACTGTAATGTAGAGTAGATCTAGTAGACATAGATCTACTTTCACTTTCAAAACTGAAAAAAAAAAAATTGGAATTTCCATTGGCATTTTTTATTTGGTTTTGGTTAAAAATAGAATATGAATAGACTCCCCAACACTACAACAGCTTACTAGTAATTAAAATTAATTAACAATATCAATATGAATTGGCTTTATTCTTTAAAATACTTAGACTTTAGAGAGTAGATAATCTTATCTAGATCTTCTATCTATATTATTCTATATATTATAATCTAATCTGGATCTAGACTCATTTCTAGAGTAAAATTTTAGATCATCATCATGATCATAATCATCTCAGGTTCAGGCATCTGTTATTATTATTTAAATTACTAAAATATAGAATCTAGAGTCTAGTAAATATAGAATATCTAGAATCTAATAGATAGATTCTTATACTTATAGACCTTCTCTCAGTGAGCTACTCAATTGTCTCAATATCTAAATCTAGACTAGATTAAAATTTATATTTAAATCTAGATTTTTAGTAAACTAACTTAGATCTAGCTCTAAGTCCTTTTATAAAAATAAGGTTTAGCTTTATATAGATCTATTCTATAGACTCTAAGTAAGTCAATCTACTATTGGAGATCTAATCATATTCTAATTTGAGTAAAATAAAATAGATCTACGCAGCTAGTCATTTTTTTGTAGTCAACACTATATATGGAACTTAACTGTTAAATCTAGATCTGTATTTTATATTTTTATTATTAGAATGTAGATAGAGATATACAGATAAAATATATATTGTAGATCCATGGGCCGCTGCGAGAGGTGTGGCTGCCTGCATGCGAAATTTTAAAATGCTGCCCACTCCCCCTTTTTTATTTCTAGAAAAAAATCCATTAAGAATGAGCTGGACACTGTACTTAAAGTATTTTTTGTTTAAATCCATTTTTTGTATACTGTTCCTTTTCATCGTTTCATATTGGCATCATTGTTGTGTCCCTCGAGTACAACTAGGAAGTAGGAGCCATGCAATATGAACAATTTCGAATATACGTGCATTCAGAAATCTGATAATCTGGTTCTTTTTTATAAACATTAAAAGACAACTCACTTATATTTGCGACAATGAATTTTTATATTGATGAGCAGGTATAATTACAATGAACAGTGTAAATGATCATGATCTATATACAATTTGTGTTGTTTGTTATTGTAAGTTGAAGTATAATCAGAAAAAAAAAAGATTTGAAATTAAATGTTATTGACGGTGGAACTTTTTCAATGTTCCATTAAGTTTCATAATAATTATGACGATCTTATGTGCATTGTATCCACAATCATCCGTCTGCTTTATTTTTTTTTTTTTTATTTGTTTTGCCTATGTAATTTTAAAGTGTTGAGGCAAGTTTCCTTTTTCTCGTCATAAGAAGAGAGAATATATATAAAAAAGGTCAATATTGATATGTTTTCTTTCAGAATGCCATATTCATCATAGTAAAAAAAAGTCAAGGGTCATATTAAGTCATATTAAGTTTACTAATAAAGAAACAGCCCTGGTCAACAGTATTATGCTATGGACATTTAAGGTACATATAGCGCACAGACGTCTGTAATGGGCGTTATCTTTTTTAAGTTAGACGTCTCTGTTGCTGATTTTTTTTCACACCAAAGCCGTCACTATAATGAAGTGCAATAGGAAGAAATTTGACCATTCTGAGACAAAAAAAAAATCCAGAAGAATCATATCAAAATGTTTGACCCTTTTTTTTTTAATACGCCTCTTACAAAAAAAACAGTCTATACATTTGACAAGGTCTTATTAGGAGATGAAATGACGTCTCTTACTAAAGATATTTTAATTTTTATAACATTTTTTATAATGTTATTTTACTAACATTCAGACATTGATTAATAACTACAATGAAAATAAAGTATTTTTTTTTCACCGCTTCTTTCCTGCTCCATAACACCCCTTTTTGTCAGGACATTGTGCCCCCCATCCACCTCCAATAAGAGGAACTCGCCCATCCAGAGCAGTGTTTCCCAAAGTGGAGTACGCGTACCCCCAAGGGTATGGGAAGACTTTGGAGGGGAGTATGCATTGCTATGCTGTTTTTTTTAAATACCCATTTATTATGTTCTTTTAAGTGTAGTTGAGGATCGAGGTGTACTCTATATTACAAAAATTATAAAAGGGGTACACATAGTTCAAAAGTTTAAGAAACACTGTCCTAGAGAAACGCTGCAGTAAATATACAAATGATCAATAAAACTGAATTGTAGTAAAAATAATTCAATACAGAATACATGTACCATTTTTTAAAAATAAAACGCTAAAAGGAGATTTAATTACCATTAAATATAAAGTAGATCTATTATTAATGTAAAAAAACAACAGATATCGTTTGTAACTTATTTGAATAAGTTTTACTATGAAATAGCAGAATTAAAATGTATTTTAAACTAGAGCACAAAAGAACTTAATGTAGATCACCCAAAAATATTCTATGCTAAACTAACAGCCATTGATAATAAGTGATAATAAAAGTGGAAATGTTTTAACAATGGCTTTTTAATTACCGGTACTAGATCTACTTACAAGGCAGGCTATTTGACTCAAAACAGATATTACAAACAACCCGCAAAAATTCAAGGCCAGAATTGAGTAGGTGCCAATGGAAAAGCCCATGGGAATTCACTCGCGCGCTGCTATATTTTGTTCTATTTTTTAAAATTATTTTCTAAAGTTTCCAAAGTTTTTTTTTCTAGGGATAATGGAATAATAAGAATTTATAGAAAATATTTAATTTTTTCTTAATTTACTAAATTAAAAAAAAAAAAAAGTAACTTTGGAATAATGATTTGGCTGCCCCTTAAATTCATTGCACAGTAGGTAGCAGCGGCCCTGTGTAGATCTATAATCTGTTTATTTACTGTAAAAAAATGTTTGTAAAATGTTTTACATGTTTCTGATATTCCTTGAGAATTGAAGATAATCTACTTTCTAGTCCAATCCTCCCGCAGGATGATGGGGGATAACAGCAGGCAGGGTATGAACCCCAGTACCATCAACATGACCTAACTATAGTCTAGCACAGATAGCGAGATTTGCCCTTGTGGAGCATCACCAGTGAATGCGGACCATCTATCAAGAGGCCCAAACAAGACACTGGCCTCAAAACTCCCCTATAGAACAAAAACTATATAGAGAGTTGCCAGGTCTAGTAACCACTGTGCAGCTCATTGAAGATATAGGACTACTTGTTTGAACCCTCCAACATATAAATGATATATTATATAACTGAAGTAGCATACTTGACTAGTCCCATTAGGCTGGTATTAGCTCAGTAGTATATTCTAAAAAATGTATTTGATGAATATCAATTTACATGCTATACATGGACAATAATTTTAAAAAAAGCAATGAAATACATTTTGCATCATATTTACTGAAGTGTTAAAGAACACAGGGTCATTTAATATGAATGCTGCCTGGTCATGTGGTATGCTTTATAGAATATTGTCTATATAGTCTAAGGTTTGAACCCTGCCCACTGCCGTCCTCCTAGAAGTATGGGCTAGACAATAATCATTTTCAAATTTCAGATTGAACGTCTATAAATTTGCATATCATGAGGCTAAAGCCAAACTATAAATCATTGGTGCATCACAAAAATTGCTTGACATTTTTTTTTAATGTGTAAAAAGAAATGTAAAGGTGCAATGCTTACATCATATATTTTGAAACATAATGTAAATGTTTCTAACATATATTTCTAAAACTTAATACACATTTTCTTCTAATTTAGGTCAACATTTGTACAGGTTGTTCGTATTCATGATGATTACATCCAGTAATACAACTTGTGGAGCCAAGGAGGAAGGAGAATTAACAGATGATGACTGTGATGAGAACTCAACTGAGCCAAACAAACAAAGTCAACAGTCTGCTATCTTAAAAGATACTCCCATTAAAAAGAACTCCTCCAAATATGATCCTAGCAATGATCTGAATCATTTTAAAACCAAAAGAAGAGATGGAAGAAATAGGCGAGCAGAGTCTGGCAGAAGCTGTGGCAATAGACACAGGCAGCATGAGTCGGGACAAAAAATACAGGCAGAAATTCCTCAACAGTCTAAAAGTATCCTTTTTGCAATGACAGACTTTTTCTTTCTCTGATCCTTACACTTTTTGTGATTGTTGAAACCTGTCTAACGTATGACAGAAAAAAACAACATCTTCAATGAATTAATTTTTGTTTCTAATGACTAATGATTTTTTTTAACATGATTACTATGAAAAGGAATTTTTCTCTCCTATTTTAAACAATTATAAACTCCAAAATTTATTTTTTTTCTGCTTAGTCTTAATAAAACTTGGCATAGATGTTCCTTAGATCATTTGAAGTGAACATTCATGTTTGACACAGATCTAAATTCAATCGACTATATCAATAATACCCAAACTAAGGCTCTCAGGCTAGTTTCCTAAAAAAACCTTATCATATAAAAACATTTTTTTTTTTGGAATTTTCACTTGAACATCATTTGTGTTTCTTTGTAATGCTATAAAAATAATGGGACTTACATCTACATCTGCTTCTGTGTCTCTTAGCTTGTAGAAGTTTGAATATATAAGTGGTACAAATCTTGTTTTTTCTTTATTTGTTGAAATGATATTCCCTTAACATTGCAAATGATTCTGTACTGAATAGTTTTTAGTGAACCAAAATATTTGTATTTTGTCATCCCTCAGTTTGACAACCTAATCTTTATAATGTTAGCCTTAATAAACTCAAGTGTGGCAAAAGCGGCGTTTTAGAGCCTCCTCTGTTCGGCCTTTATCTCCATTAAAGGTCACAAAAGTTCTGCCTCCTAAAATCAATGGATCTCCCAAGTCAGAACATGGTGATGATTTGATTGATTGTACAGAAGATGAGCTAGTTCTAAGACAGGCTCTAATACAAGATCAGTTAAAACATTTGGAGGAAGAGGAGAAAGCCTTTGGAAATCATGGTAAAAATAACAATGTTGTGAACTAAGCATTGAATATCTTTCATTTAAACAGTAACCAAAAAAAAACAAAAACATCCTGCACATTGATTGGTTCAAATGTGATTTAATCAAGTTAATTTCAGTGAGAATTTTTTTTTAACTTTTAAAACTAACTATATACATAGTTTTTTTTTTCAAAAATTGATTATTTTTATTTTTTAGCTAAACTCGACACAAGTCAAACAAATGTCAAGGTGTCTGAAAAAGCTGATGCCTTTGATGAAGGTAGAGCTTATCCAATTGTAATACATCAAAGCACACTTTTGAATGAGGAGGTGAAAAAAAAAATATTTTTTATATTTAGGGTTTTTGTTTTTAGCATGAAATGTAACTGCTTGCTGAAATAGATACATAACAGTGTTCTTTCATGGCTGAACAGTTTTGGTGTGGGGTGTTCTAGTATTTGAAATTCATAGATTTACTCAATGCAAAATAAGTTCAGGCCTCTGACAGAAATAGGTCATTGTGCTGGTCAACACTTGAATAAAATACTAGACTCTGGAACTAAGGAACTCACTATCTTATCCATAGTAAACATGATTTATTTATGAAAAGCGTAACTTGTCAAGAAAGCCAAAGAAATAACATTTATAAATATACTTAAAAATAGACTTTCTATTTACTGTAAATCTAGAAATCAGCTTTTAAACTGTTTTTGTGAAATGTTTTTTGTTCTGAAATCATTATGCACCTTTCTGTTTATTAGCACTGTCCTTGTTTATTCAAGATTAAAAAATATCTTATCATGGTAATACTATTGTAAACTGTTACTTTTCAAGTTGTTGACATATTTTAATTGGGGCACGACAAGGCCTAAATTGTGCCGATGTGCCAAAAAACAACAACAAAATATCGACATATTTTAATTTAAAAAAATGTTAAGATCCTAATCACAAAATTTCCTAAGTGGCTAGACACATACATAAAAGACTAGGTTTAAAAACAAATTGTTTGTATTGAACAGACAGAGAAATATATTGTCATTGAGGATGAAAAAAGTGATGTTGAACTGAGAAGATTAGCCCTTGCTACAAGTGAAAGGCACAACCGTAATTTAGTTTCACTCAGAACACCAACTGTAACAGGTAATTTTTTCTTTGTTACAGAATAATGCAATTTTTTTCCCCATATTTCATGTACAGATAAATTGACACTTTTTAATCACTTTTTAAAGTGGCCTCGATGTATACATGCTCATGCATGTTTAAATATTAAAATACATTCAAGAAATAGTCACCATGGATTGTTTGCATAGAAAAAAAAGACTTACAGATTTTTTAATACACTTGCGTAAATTTATTTGATTAATGTCTATTCCCTTTTTTATTTTTATTTGTAGAATGTAGGGTAGGCTTAAATTGTACTCTAGTATAGTAATGAGAAAGCTGAAATTGCGTTTTTTTATTTTTATAAAAGTACCTCTTTAAGACCTTGCAATCTATACGGCAGATGATGTAAGTCATGTGTTTCTTATGGTCGAAGGTTAACGAAAGTGTCATGTGGCCTTTCCTATGATCAACTTCCTTTAATTTCCCCAACTAAATTCAGGTAACCATTAGAGTTGAGTGAAATTAGGGGCGTCCTAAAAATCTGGAAATTCAAAATTCAGTCTTCACCAAGATTTGAACACCTCTCAGTTTGGAAGTAAAGTGCTTTACCATTTAGTTTTGTTTAAAATCTCGAATTGTTCTTTTTAGTTGTTTATTTTATACCCTCAAAGTCTTAAGAGAATATCTTATCACAGCATAACTAAATCTATAATTTCTTGACATATATGTACTATTCTTTGAAGTGCATCTAACCTTCAGTAATATGACTATTTCTGTGACACTCCCACAGTCCCATAACTGTCCAGCTATCATGAGTCAACTGTATTTGAGATTGAATTGGTAAAAGAAATGTCCATATATTTTGTGTACAAGATTTTGTGAATAAAAACAACTGGCATGTGTGTCACTGCTTTGCAATAAATATTGTTAGTGTTTCTTTATTGACTAAGTGAGCTTAGGAACTATCTTTGTGCTGTTGTAGGTTATGTTGACTTAGAGACAAGAGCTGTAGATGCCACAGAGGTGATTGATCTTGTCAATGAGGAAGAGGAGGAGAAAAAGAAGATACAGAGTGGGACCCAACTTTGTCAAGACAAACCTAAAATGAAGACGAGGCGTAAAAAAGATATGTCAACTAAAGGTCAATCAGCAGTCAAGTCAAGAAGCAGAAATGACCTCAGGTCCACTGTCCAGAGAGTCAACAAAGACAGGCAAAAGAAGACTAAAAGAGGTAAACATTGTATTGTGTGTGGAGATCAAAGTGTACGTTTAGGGGCCATTCCCTTAGATCAGGCTTTCCTGAACTTTCAACAAAGATACTTGTCATATACAGTATGCTACTTCACATATCTAGGAAGTGTGATTAGCTAATACAGTTAAAGCTACACAGCTAGGAAGTGTGATTAGCTAATACATTTAAGTTACACAGCTAGGAAGTATGATTAGCTAATACAGTTAAGTTACAAAGCTAAGAAGTGTGATTACAGTTAAGTAATAACATTAACAAGGTTAGTTAATTTTTTCTTCAATCTAGTAGGAGAGAGCTACAAAAAAATAACCTCCAAATTCTTTTTTGATTTTTTTTTTGCTTATCAATAATTCTGTTTTGTTTGCTGTAAGTCCATTAATTTGGTTAGGTGTCCCAAATCTGTGAAATATAAGGTGGCTGACTTCTGATACAAATTGTATATAATTTGTGCAGATGCTGCAAAAACTCCATTATCTGAGCACATGTCTAAGAGCAGTAGAAAGTTGGATGAAGGTGCTTTTGCAGAAAAGTGTGAGCATTTGAGATTATTGGCTCAAAAAGATCCAAAACTAGCCATTGAGCAGTTTTCAAAACTTATTAATGACAAAGAACAACAGATTTCAGTCACTGGAACCATGAAGGACTTTAAGGTCTGTTTCTTTTACAAGTCTAGCTTCTTAAAATAAACACTTAAAAGCTTATTTACTGTAATACTGAAATAATAAATTCTGTTTATAGTTTTTATAGTATGTTGTTCAGCTATTTTATGATTAGGTATTTAATGTATTTGATGAATTTTTTTTTCAGAGGCAAATGAAAATTCCAGTTTTAAGTGAGAAGTTTAATTTTCACAGCCATAAATTATTTCCTAAAAAGAACCTAGATTTAAAAAGTAAATTTACAAGGAAATCTCTTGATAGGAAATCTGGCCTAACGGAGGACAACTATGATGAAGTGGCAATGGAGATAGAGAGTGATGCAGAAAAAGATGGTATTTATTGATTCTATTCACTGCATTAAAATTTTTAAACTAAATTTCCTGTTTAAATTTTTGCATTTTTCTGAAGAGTTTAAAAAAGTTTCTTTTTGAAATTGTTTGAATAAAACTTATTATTATGATACTAGATTAGGGCATTTTAAGGTCAGAAGATCAATAATTGTTTAAAAGCGTACCTGGACTTTATGAAAGTGAAGTCCATTAATCTTGTGCTGTTCTCTGTAGCTTTTTCAATAGCATGTAATAGAAATATATTTGTGTACTGATGCCTTGACTTCACAGATTCTCTCTAAATGTTAGTCTTTTTGTGTCTGTTATGTATTGATTTATTGATGAAGTCTTATAAGACTGTGAATCATAGGTGACCTTTTCAGCAGCACTTAGAGTTTATTATGCTCTAGATCAACCTTTACCATCAATTCTGTCCCACATGCTTTCAGTGACTGTACATTATCAATCTTTAGTGTTGGTGCTTTGTGTGCAACTGTGTCTTTTAGTTGGCACTAATTTCTTGTCTCGTCTTTGTGCTTATTTTTAGATTGACTCTCTGCTCCCACAGATAACTTAAGGATATTATCTAATCTTAATATTATCTAGTATTGGATTTTAATTATAAGGAGAAAAAAAATTTCAAGTAAATGTTCTATTAAGACCTCTACACCTAGTTTTGCATTGATAATGTTAACATTACAGTAGTCATTATAATTTAATTGATTTCACCAAATTACATCTTTTGTTTGTCTGGTGAGATATTTCTTCTTACTGAAGATTTGTCTAATCTGCTTTGTACCATTAGAGCTTTTACAGAGCTCAAAAGTCATTTTACACTTCATTGCACAAAAAAACATTTTATTTATTTAGTGTAAATACAAGTTTCATTATATTCTATTGAGGGAATTTTTTTGTAGCATAAAAATCTTTAAAAATTCTCTTCAACTCATTTTAGCTCAGTGTGCTTATATATTAATTGTTTAGGCTTTCATATGAAATACTGTACTCATCCTTAATCTTTTGACTCAGTACAGTGTTTCCCAAATTGAATAGATGTTCCGCGAACTACTGAAATAATAAAATAGTAGACCACCAGTTGAATTAATCTCTCTAAAAAAATAAGCAAAGTAGTCTGCTAAATACTCAGAATGTGCCAAGTGTTCTGTTAAGGAAAAAGTTTAAGTTTGGGAAACACTGAATTAGTATTATTATTATTGTTATCAGGTCATTACTTTTGATATACTAATGATGTTTTAGTTGGGAGTTACAAAATTTAAACTTAACCCAAGTATCAAAATATAGCAATAACTAGAAAACTAAACATGTAGACATTTATATTTTTATATAATTCTATAAATCCCTTTTTTTTTCTGGGTCTACTGAAATATGTCATTGAACTCTTCTCCTTAAAGGTTTTCAATTGTATTGTCTCCTTCTATAGTCTTCCATGTTTTTAAATGTATGTAATGGACAACCTTTATCTTCCCCATCCTATGATCTCATTGACTATGCATTTGACTTTTTTTTTCAGAGCATCCTTCACCTTTAGATAACCTCCAACTTGGAGAAGACTTTATGCAAGCCATGCAGCCATTATTGCCTTATGTGAGTTTGATCCATCAATTTTTTTTTACAGAGCATATAATTTTGTTTTCTAGTTGCTTCTTCTAAATCACTATCATACACTGATAAAAAGTATGCAAACTGCTACAGCATTTTCTGTTACTTGGACTCATGCTGGGCTTAAATATCTATCTGTAGAAAGGGCATACTTTTGAAAAGGTTAGTTTATGGCTTATCGAGGTTGGCTGTCTTCTCGAATAGAATAAATATTGTTACGAATCTCACTATCCAGGCTCTCTGCAAACTGCACCACACGACACCACAAGTTAAAGAACTTGACAACTCAGGGCTCCAAAGTAACGTAAAACTTTAATAGTTATAAATAACAGCCAATACTGTACTATTGGCAACCCGTACACTGTACAAATATCTCTTCGATAACACTGTTCCGCCGTATCAACTCTTGCACTGGCCTCTCCGTCTCGTTCCGGGCTTGCACTGGGTTCAACAGTTCAGAGCTGATTTCACACACTAGGCTCGTTGTGTCAGACTCGATCGCAGACCAAGATCAAGACGCCAGTCGTCTCAACTGTACTTTACAGTACTCCGCACGGAACCGTCGTAATGCTCCGTACAGAGCCACACCGTTGAACTGTGCTGTAGTCGACCGTGTTCTGAACCCCTGCCAATAACCGTCTTGACTGGACACCTCCACTCTTTATATAGGGTCCCTACTGGCCTTCTAGAACCGGACGAAACATCGCTCGACGTTTCTAGCTTCACCACATGACTACATCCCTCGTGACTCTCCTGAGCTCTGTTCACGACAGTGATCCTTCCCAAACCGTCCTGTTGACACTCGACTCGGCTGACCGACGTAACTCGTCACGGTTGACCGCGCGTCTAGCGCTGGCCTTGGGCGATTTGCGTCGGCTGTCTACACTCACACCACTACCCCCGATGACTTTTGTCTTGCAAATGTCCATCAACGTTAGGCTGCCTTGGATTCTCTTGACTACCATCAGGACTTTCCTCTCCAGTCTTGGCAGCTGGACCAACGTAAGGCTTCCTTGGATTCTCTTGACCTGTCTTGCTGTTTGAGGTGCTCATATCAGGTACATCTGCAGCACAACCTTTAATCAAACTATTGGTCTCTTTTCTCGTTTCTTCATCAGTCTCTTTCTGCTTCTCGTTGAGAGCACAATATTCATCAGCACTACACTTATTTCTGCCTGTTTCCTAAAAACTTTGGATGGGTTGTAGTTTGACGTTGAATGATGGTGCGGCTCCTCTATCTTTCAAATCACTCTGGCAGCATGGGGTTTCTACCACGTCTTTCAAATTTCTCAGCATGGGTCTCGTCACTTCCTTCACCGAAGTATACATCTGTTCGAGCCCGAAACAGATCTGTTCATTCAACATGTTCAACATTGTACTCATGGCTCGAACCTCTTCTCGTACGGCGCTTTAATAGTTGAATAAATAGCTCTGTTCACGACCGCAATCCTTCCCGAAACGTCCTGTTGACACTCGACTCGGCTGACCATCATAACTCATCACGGTTGACCGCTTGTCTAGCTCTGGCCTGGGACGATTTGTGTCGGCTGACTACACTCACACCACTCCCCCCATCTGTGCCACCACCAGGTCTATAACAATATATTGTCTTGATTCTGAACCAATAGGATCAAAAGTAAATCTCATTGTGTTTCCCCTGGCCAAAGTTTGTCTTTATTTTTTTTCTTAGACTTGGTCTCACAGTAGATAAACTTCTGGATCAATTTGAACTTTGAAGAATAGAATTCAAACATTTGTGTCAGTAGTAGTGCTTAATTCTCCAGAACACAGTCGATCAATCTTGCGAACATAGAAAAATAGAAATAAGTTGTATTTAGTTAGTCTTGTCTTGAAGCATCACAATAGCGATGTCTGCTTAATACATTAAGTCGAAAATTAGATAATTTCTTATGTGTTTGAAAAAGAATGTAATGCTGACGTCCACCCTCCCCTTTTTTTTGTGGTTAATATTCTGTGAGTGAGTTGTATGACATAGCAATGTTCTCTGTTATTTATTATTATGAATGCTACTATTGAATGTTCTCATTTATTTTTTGTTACAGAGTGTACCTGCTCCACCAGCTCCACCTCATTATCAACATTCTACTTTCTCTACACATCCATATTATAGTTCATTTCTCTTGTCAGCACCCCTGCCTCCTCCAATGCCACTTCTACCTCCACCTCCGCCACCTCCACCACCTGATGAGAATGAATCCCAGTTCAAAGTGTCAGGAAGTGACTTTGTCCAGAGTCGACAGCACCACTTTGCTACTCACCCAACACATAGTGGATATGCACCATCTGAAGCCAGTGTTTATGGACCTGAGTCTATAGCCAGACAACTCCATGAATTGCGGGAAGCTCAGAACTCTTCTGGATATCTCACATCCTCCAAATCATTTTCATACAAGCCACCTTCTAATTCTCAAAGATTTGTATTCTCTGAAGAAAACAGGCTTCCTTTAAGACCTAAGATTGATTATTCCTCTTTGGGTGATTTTGAATTTGAGAAGAAAAAAGACTCTAATTGCATACAAAATATGCAACCAAAAATACATGCTTCAACTGAAAAAGAGAAATGTTCTTCACCATTGTCTGATGTAAGAGAAGGCAGTCAGAATTTTGTCATTCAAGTCCAAAACAATTTCACTGGTAACAGAAAAGTTCACCAAAAAAGTGATAGATCGCCTACACCTTCATACAATGACTATGATGACCAGCAAAGACCTCTAACTGTGTTGGATAATAATATATTGGATGATAACATGGAAAGCTTGTCAAGATCACCTTCTCAGTATTCTGTAAGGTCCAGCAGGCACTCTTATTTCTCCCCCAGTCCTCCTCTTGTTGTAAAGAAATACCCAAGAGATAAAATAAAAACATCTGAAGAGGCTTATGAACCTTTAGTGTTAAGGGAACATTACAGAGACAAATATCTCAGTACAGAAAAAGGCTGTTTCAGTTATTCAAAAGAAGTCAGAGATGAGGTGGCATTGAGCCCCAATGATGCAACCAGAAATAGAATATCCTTGAGCCCACATGACTCTGTCAGGGATAACAAAACATCTAAGCGGAATCGTCCCTTTTTATCACCAGAAAGGCAGGATAAGTCCCTCATCTATGAAAGCTTTAGCCTCTATGAGCCGCAAGCACCACCAAATAAACAAAAGAGATATTCCAGTCCACCTCCTTACATTCCAACCAGTATAAAGCAGAAAAAGTCCTCTGATTCTGAAGAGGATGACTACATTATGAGGGAAAAACTTTTAGCAACTGTGATTGGCAAGAGGAAGTCGAAATTAGAGGTAGTGCAAATTTTTAGAACATTTTGAGCTAAATCAACTGAATAATGCTGCTGTTAGCCAATAATGTTTTTAAAACTTATTTTACCATTTAGTATTGAGAAAGATTTTTGTGATCCGAATATTGTACATTTTATTGCTGATGTGTTCACATGTATTGTTTTGTCACTTGTCTTTAAAATATATATTTAGAACATGAAATTAAAACAATATTTCAGTATACTAAGTTCACTAATAAATTTTTTTTTTTTCAGGTGCTTTCCAACTGTTCATCTCCATTGGGCATGTCGCCAAAATATCATCATACAGCTTACTCAGAAGAAAGATCTAATTATACTGATACCAATGATAATGTCATGTCAGCATCTGATTGGAAGATGGCTCCAGCTACTTCTTCTGGGGATGAGACAGATGAAGAAATAAAGCCACCTCCAGTATTGAGCAGGCTTTTCCGTTCCTATGTAGAGCTGAAACAGCCCCATACTCTGGCTGTGCTGTGTAAATTAACAATGTTAAAGTCTAAAGCACGTCTAGGTAATATGTCTAGTGAATTCAGAGCAAATGAAAATAGCATAGACAATATTGGTTCTCAGAGCAAGGAACCAAATGAATCTGTATCAAATGTATCAGGGGCTTTAGAAGAAAAACTTGTTGAGGAGCAGTCAACATCATCTGAGAATGTGCTTACCATTACTACTGAATCTTCATTCAGTGCAAAAATACAGGACAATGTGCTAAAAGAAACACAGGCAAAAATGTCAAACATAGCTGACAGATTGGGGCCAGACAAATCTTCTGAACCAACAGAGGTCCTCAGGAGATTAGGGCCAGAGAAATCTTCTGAACCAACAGAGGTCCTCAGGAGATTAGGGCCAGAGAAATCTTCTGAACCAACAGAGGTCCTCACAAGATTAGGACCTCAACTCAAACCC
Organism: Biomphalaria sudanica; assembly: GCA_036873155.1. Taxonomy (NCBI): domain Eukaryota; kingdom Metazoa; phylum Mollusca; class Gastropoda; family Planorbidae; genus Biomphalaria; species Biomphalaria sudanica. The sequence continues at coordinate 68,342 of JAZGLO010000030.1, forward strand.
AATTTGGCTACAAAATTTACTTCAGCTCGAAACATTTTAGCAACATCTGAACAATCCAACGATCAAATGGCTTCAAAATCTTACACTCCTGAGCGTATCGTTTCTGTAGGTGATAAATCATCAAAAGAAACTCTGACAGATAAAATAACTCATGAATTATCAGTGTTAAGAGAGAAAACTGAACAGTTGGTTACCAGAAAAAGTGGTTTTATGGAGGCTTCGTCTTTGATTATAAGAGCTCCAACTCAGCAAGGCTATACTCGTCAGGTTTTGACACAAGACACTCTGACTCAAGTTTACCCACAAAAGCGACCTTTTAACAGTGTAAGTATCTGATCTTCAATTATTAAATTAGACATTGTTAATTCTTGAAGTGACATGTTAATATGTTTTCTTAAAACTTTGTCTTACAGTCTCAGTTATTGCCCATTCATCCCCAAGTTGTAGTGCCTTTGGTTTCATCAGACAGTGAAGAGGAAAACATTGAAAAGCTTGACACCTTGAGTAAAACTGAGACATTGTTAGATGTAAGTTATACTTCACATTCCTTTTATACTACATTGTTTGAAGAGATCTCAAACCTAGACATTATGTACATCTTTGACTCATATCTTTTACTCTGTGGCTACATTTTATAAACATAGTTATGAATTTTTCTAATGAAACTAAAATCTAGACATTGATATATCTTACTCTAGCTTGACATTTACACTGTGGATACTTACTTTCAACATTTAATAATAGTTCAAAGTGAAACATTGTGGAATGTTTGTTCTGTTACAAAACATTGCCATTTTTTCCAAACCATGTCATGATTCCCATATCATTATAGAAGCCATTTTTTAACACTGAATGGTGTCTAGAACAAAGGTCTGAGAATCACTCCTTTCAACATAGTTTTCATGTTTTGTAATAAATGCTAGTAACTTTGTACCCCCCAGCCATCCAGCACAAGGAATGAGTTTGAATTTTTGAAGAAAGAAGAGACTTACCTCATGTTATACAAGTAAGTGAACTTACCAGATCTTGTCATTCTGTATAGAATAAATTACGCAGTGGAAAAGACATTCATTTTACAATTAATAACTAAGATATTACTATTTAAGTATATATTCACTTGTTCTGGACATGTTTTGAGATTATAACATAGACATTACTATTAAAATATATATTCACTTGTCCTGGAAATTTTGTTGAGATTATAAAGTTATATTGTTATGATTTGTTTATACTGGTATCTTAAAGTTAAAATAAGTAAATGTAGCTTCATGTACCCTGAAAGCTTGCAAAATGTTATATTTCTAATTTCAGGTGCCTCCATATTCTGTACACATATTTTTAATCTGATCTCAAACATTTATATCATTGAAAACTTAACCACAATTTTATTTAATACCATTGAAAACTTAACCACAATTTTATTTAATATCATTGAAAACTTAACCACAGTTTTATTTTATACCATTGAAAACTTAACCACAATTTTATTTACTATTGTCCCTACAGACAGAAGATTTATAAGGAGCAGGGACTGGTGAAACAGTTGTTGGAGAAAGCCATGAAGATTGTGAAAGCTCAGCAGGGAGCAGAAGTAAAGAGAAAGAAAATTCAAGCTAGTATTGCTAAACTCACTGAACAGCTCAAAATAGCAGAGAAAATTGCCAACTCTTTCAAGACACAAAAAGAGGAAACAGAAAAAGAGGTAACAGTTTTCCTCTTTAGATGTAGCAATTAAAAATGTAAATTGTATTAGTTGTCATTTTTGGTTCATACATTCCTCTTTTTTTTTTCTTCCAGGTCCAAACTCTGACGAAAAAATTAGTTAAAACAAAGAATCTTTTGAAAGTAAAAGAAGCCAGTGTAGTTTCATTGGGAAAAAAGCTGCTTGGACCTACATATATACCAAGATTAGCTAAAGAATCAGAACAAATCTTGAAGGTTTCATTGTATTTACTTTATTATTCTTTTAATATTATTAAAATATTTTGGGATCATTTGTTGGTTATACAAGTTAGTTATCAGGCAAATTTTGCAACTGGGATTAAAAAGGAATGCTATGATAATGTCTAGACTTATGCTTTCCCCTGTGTTGTAAAAAAATCCCTCCCCCCATCCCCCAAATAATCTGGTAATATAAGTATAAAACAAAAATAAAATAGAATGGTTTAACATCATTCATATTTAATGATATAAAAAATGCACTTGTTTTAGGCTTTGTATTGAATGGTTATTATTTTTGTGTAATAATTTATCACAGATCCTTTAGTCAATGCTATAAATGTTTTTAACAAAATAATAGGAAATATGCAGTTTATAATGTCTATGCAAGGACCGTTTTGGCTTACATATTTCGCCACACATCTGACGCATTTTTTTGTCTGCCGTGTGTATATTTATGTTTTTTGATGAATCACCTCTGCCATTGGTTTATTTTTGGGTTTCCTGGTGAAAGTTCTCCGCTTCAATTTTCCAAAACCCAGTTTTCTTCAGGCGTACTCTTCAATGCTTTTAAAAGTAACTAACATTTCAACTGGTCAACAATAATTTGCCTTTGGCATGGTACCATTCACCCATTTTGGTTTGATGCCTCCCCCACTGCAGCCACCCTTATTAAACTATAGCCTCTTTGATTCATCCTTCCTAAATCCACCTTAGGCAGACTCCACTACACTTACAGCCCAACATAACCAACATTCTGTTGTTGGACAACTGTGGGAACATTTTTTCCTTGGCACAGTCTTCAATAGAGCTTACAGCTCAGCAGTTAAAAGCTGGCTAGAAAAAGAAGAATGCCTCACCCAACATTGCCTCTCTACTGTTCCCTTTAGTGGTAACTAGATTATTATTGGCTGCCTTTGCAATGTTCACTGTATTTAATCTACTTGCTTAATTTTGCCAATCTGTGACTTCAGGGTTTAAGTTGGGCATTTTCAAGCTGTCTACCACAATGTTTATACACTTTCTATCTGTAGGAAATATCTACTTCAGCAACAACGGGTCTCACAAGAGCAGAATCTATTGCTCTGGAGAAACAGAAGCTAATAGAAAAGGAAAAAGAAATAGCTGAAAAGTTAATCAAATTAAAAGAGCTAAAAAATTCAGAGCAGAAGGACACACCTAACAGTGTTGTCATTGTGAAGTCTGAATCTAGTGCCAGATCTCAAGATTTAATTAGAATTGATTCAAATGCCAAGCCCGACTTTGTGACCAAGAACCGTAGGAGGTCTTTGATTGACATAACAGCATGCAATACTCCTAACATTCCCATGACACCTCGGAGTAAGCTGAAGGAAAAACAGGCACACAAAGATGTTCCTAAGCCAGTCCCTGACCAGGAAGATACAACATTTAAGATGCCCTCTGGTACACAACTGAATCACTTATGTAAACTTCAGGTTAGAGAAAACTTCTAGGATTTCAATATTATCTGATGGTCAAACATGAATTTGTTTTTATCTAAGCCATTGTTTCAATCTTTTCATTTGTTTATGCAGGCTGAGAAAATGGAAAAATACCTAAAAGGTTTGAATTACATCTCTTTTAATCAACCATTAGCAAGCCTTGTAAAGGTAATTAATGAAATAGCTGTGGTAATTTAATTTAAAGTACAGTCATTAATAGTTTTCATTGATACATGGTCTGTAATTTAATTAACAACTTAGTTTATAATCATTATTCAGAACTAAGATTAACTAAGTTTATGATGATTATTCAAAACTAAGATTAATTTAGTTTATAATAATAATTCAGAACTAAGATTTTAAAGTTTTTTTAGATAAGAATTTGTCAAAATTTGTTACCATATATTATATCAAAAGACTGGTTTCAACAATTATATATCCATTTTGTGTTATGCTGTGATGAATATATTCACATCTCCAGTGTTTGTTTTGTTGTTCAGAGTTCCTCTCCTCACTTGAAGCTGTGTTTAGAAGATCAAAAAGATAAAGGGAGACATGATTGGAGTAGACTGTCAACTCCACTCACATACACAAGTTCACTGCTGATGTTCAAATCTTACAGGTGATTGAATGTTTTCATTGTCATTTGTGAGTTCTTACCTGGATGTACATTGTCAACTTTACAGTTAAATGAAAGATGGTCATATTTTTAACAACATCTTTTCATCCATAGATTGAGCTCTTTTTTCCGAACAAAGGAAAATTTAGGTTTCCAGAGTGTCACATATTCTAACAAAATCAACCCAGATTGTGTTTTCTGTCCATATGACTTGCAGGGAACTTGTAATGATGATTCCTGCCAACAGTGAGTATCAAAATTCTCAAAACTTCAGTGCGTTATATACTTTTGTCAATGTTTAGATATTTGATTTAGTAAATATATTTTGATGACATTCCGTTAATTGATTATAAAAATGTTTTTGAATTTCGTTCTACATTTGTTAAATTAAATATAAGTTGTTACATGAAATATAAGGAACATAAAATACATATTATTTGAATAGGTACATGTCTTACTAAAAGTTTTTTTTTCTAAATTCTAAAGGCAACATCCCAAAGACTACATACTGACTGAAAAAGAACTATTAGAAGATATTGTTTCTTACTGTCCAGAGTTGGCAGGTGTTAAAGAAAAGGCTACCCCTCTTGAAATAGAAAAGTGTATTGGTAAGGATATTCGCAAAATATTTTTCAGTAAAATATGGCAGTAATTAGAGAAATTAAAGACTCACTACTCTAGATGTGCTACATTTAAAAGTGTACTGAATGTTTTACTTATCTTCATAGTGAAAGGTTATATAAATTCAAAACTAAATAAACATACGTATAGGAAACCATGCTCCACCAAAAGTAAAAACAGGAATTTTTTATCAGTTACAAACATATGAAAATAACTAAGATTTAAAATAAAGTAGGCTTTTAGTTAACTTATCCATCAGATGTTGGCTATGGTGGCAGAGAAGAAATGAACTGTGATGTTTCTGAAAATTACTTTGAGGCATTGCTGTCAGAGTAAGTTAAAAAGGTGTTCATCTTAGACCAATGGTCAGTCTCCAGTTTTCTACTCATACAGCTCCTTATTAACTTCTAAGTCTCAATCATTTGTACTTCTCCATCATGCTCTACTAAGAATGCACAATCACATGCAGATGAATAATTTGTAGAGAAAAACTAACAGGCAGTTCATGTTAGTCTGCAGTGCTCTATACAATCCAAATATACATTGTTTAATGTGTGAGTACAGCTCTGTTTTAAATTGCTTAGAGTTTTAATTTTCAAACCCTCTTTCAGTTGACAATACTCGAGGTTTCTATGCGGAGAATGTGTTGTATTTAGACTTCATTTTTCTATTTCCTTTAACCACACTTAGGTTCTTATGTAGAGAATGTGTTAGCTAAAAGTAAAGGTAAGATTACAACAGATGAACTCTGTCTCTGGTTATCATCAGAAGTCAAGTCTGCTGCTAAGAAGAGTAAGTTTTTTTCTTTTCAATCAAATACTATGGGACTTAAAGGGAAATGTAGGGTTGCATGTTGTTGTTTACATTGTACTTATTCCTACTTGGTGACTTTTTTCCCAGTTCCTCCTCATATGATTAATTTAGAATCAAGAAGTTGGAAACCTCAGTCCAAGAAAGAAACAGGCTTGAGCTTACATCTAAACCAAAGATTGACTAAACAAGGAGTTGAATCTATCAGTAAGTAGAAACATTGCTTTCAGAAGTTTGTTTCACTGGAAATTCCTAGTTAATATTTACATTATTAAGTTTAGAAAGAACAGGTTTATATCAACTCTATACAAAATTTTAGATCTATTATGTAAGTTAAAAAAAACAAAAAACAATTTATTTATTTTAATTTATGAAAGCTCAACAATCCTATGACTTTGTGGTCCAATGACAATCTGGAGATTGTACTTTCAGATACAGAAAAAGTTGTTGATAAGGATGTTGTTATCAATGAGGAAGACATTCGCTATTTTACTGCGGACAGCACAGACCTTCTTTCTCTTGAGGCAGAGATTATGGAAGATAAAACAAAGTCAGAGCTTTGGCAGAGGTTGGCGCATAAAAAGTTGACTGATCCTAACAGGCGAGTCAATGTATTCATTCTTAGTAGCACGCCCCATTTTAATGACTATTATTTTATTTTTTACATTTTATTGTGACAAAATATTTGCATCCATTGGTCATGAAATTTATTTGAAAACATTTTATAATGAGCAGTTTGTGACACTATTGACTTTCTCTGAAATGAAGTTGTTCTCAGCAGATTACTTTGTTGTTTGTTGTAGGTCTCCAGAGGAATGTTTGGATCAAGCTTTAAATGTTTTGGCTCGTGGGCTGGAAGAGAACCGACAAGACTCCATTTTGTGGCTCAGTTACTTACAGTTGTACAGGAAACATCCTGAAGCTCAGAATTTCCTTCAGTTTTGTCAGACTGCCCTAGATTTAGCTCCATCCTATGACTTATGGTTTTTGGTAAGAACATTTTGTTTGTATTTGTACTTTATATTTGGTTTGGCTCAATCCTAATAAATAAAACTTGTTTATCTGTAAGTGCTTATCTTTTAAGACAGGATGTGCTTCTATTTATATAGCTATATCAAATTCCAGAACTATTATTGTAATTGCAAAGTTATCTATATATAATGTCAAATTAGGTTTGACTGTATGCTAGTTTATAAGAGGAAGTAATCTTTGGTTTAATTAGGCTCAACTTCTTTATAAGAGTGAATAAGAACCTTAGTAATCAATGTTAGGTTCAACTTCTTTATAAGAAGGAAATAATCCTTGTTTGGTTTAACAAGGTTCAACCTGCTGTTACTAAAAATACTTGTTCTTTCCCGACTTTTTCTTTTCCCCCTACTTATATTTTGTGTTGATATCCAAGATGGTATTATAATAAATTATTCATGCTTCTGGCATAATTTATTTCCAACCCAAGCAATTAAAATTTATGCTAGTAATTACCCTATTTTTATTGGATGTCTCAAGTTTTAATGACATACCTGGTAGCTGTTGTTTTGTTTTATTGAGAACTTTTTATTAATGTTCATGAGATCAACTAAAATTTGTTACAACTAAGGTTGTATTAATATGAATTTTACTCTGGATATTTTAGAGTCAATTAGACATTGGTTAAGGATCGTTATGACATTGTAATATCCTAGTCATTTTGTTTTCCTAGAAATGGAAAAAGGTGCTAAACTTTACTTTCCCTGGAAGTCATAAATTTCACATAGTAATTTATCATGTAGTAAAACATTTCAAAAGTTCCTTTATTTAAAAAAAAAACAAAGTTTTATCATTAAAATTTCTCTATGGTCAATATCCATTAAAAGTAAAGTTAAGTTAAAGTTACCCTTTCAGACTTTGTGATGAATAGGGCAGATGATGTAAAGGTCATGTGTTTCTGTGGCCAACAGTTAACGAGGGTGTCATGTGGCTAGCACAATGACCAACTGTCTTTACTTTTCCCCAACTAATGTCAGGTACCCATAAGAGCTGGGTGGACTCAGAAGCGCCCATCCTGAATCCCAGTCTTTACAAAGGATTTGAACCCGGGACCACTGTATGAAAGCCAGGCGCTCTACCGCTCAGCCACTGCACCTCCTCAATATCCATTGTATCAAAATATGCAGATTAACATGAACTATCTGTAAATTCTTTCTTAAAAATTGTTTCTTGTGTATGTAAATAATTATAAGGAATTATTTGTAAGTCTGCTTTGGTCTTATTCACAGTTCATATCATCACTGCATACATTCACTGAGAAAGATGAAGCATGCAATCAAGCGTTAGAGTATTTATGGAAGAGGTCAGAACAGAAGATTGGGGCACTTCAGCAACAAACACTACAGAATTCTGAGTTAACTTTAAACAATACAACTACTGTGGAAAAGTCTGAGGATTCTTTTGGTGAGAGAGACACTGTTAACCAAGATGTTGAAATGACGACATCTGACCAAAGTGGACCACATACTATACACAAGGACAGTGTACCCAGGAGTCTGGCTTCACTTGATGTTCCAAGTGTAAATGTCTCAAGGCATAACATGACGACTAAAGTCACTGAGGTGGACAGTAAGGCTTCCCATGAGCTCCTGGAGATGATACTACTTAAAGTTGGTCTGAACTTACAAGCTGGCAAATTGAAAACAGCTCTTCACTTTATACAGGTAAGTGCATCCAGACTCTTAATATTCAATGTTTTATAAGTCTAATTTAAACAAACTAATTTTTTTTTTCTTTATTCAGGGTGTTCTGTGTTTAAAAAAGGTTGACCAGTGGTCCATCAAGTTATCCAAATTGTTATCAGTTTCTGACCAACTGTCCCTTTGGCTTGTCTACTTGTATGTCCTGGAGTTTCACCATCTACCTCCTATGTTGTATAGTGACTTCAATCAGAATCCTGGGAAACTAATGTCAAAGGTCATTTCTTATATAACAGAAATTCCATGAAGCCTTTGTTTTTAATTCTATTTTATGCTTATTGTTATAAATTCTCAGTTGGTTTGTTTACATTTGCATTTTAATAAGTTGACCAATTTTTCAGGACACCATTTCAATTCCCTGGACATCCAAACCAACTCTTCACACTCCACTGGACACTTTAGTCAAGTTATACAAAAAAGCTTTTGAAGTTTGGGATCAAAGTGAGAAAGATTCTGGTTCTACATCACTGTACATCCAACTTGTCCAGTCTTTGGTCCAGCTTCTAGTGTCTCAGGGAAAGTAAGTCATGCTGCTTCAATGTAGTCCAGTCTTTGGTCCAGCTTTGGTTTGGAACAGCAAAAAAAAAAAAAAAAAGCATTCTGTTATCTTAAGTTACAGATATTCTTTAAATGAGCTTCCACAATATAACCATTGTTAATGAAAATAAAGATTTTTCGTTTCCCTCGAAATAGTGAAATAAACTTTGTACGTGATATTAATAAAGAAATTATGGACACTTTTTATATAATTTCAAAACTGAATAAAATAAAAAAATTTCTGCTCTAATGTATCTATAAAATAGACTAGCAATCACCATATCTAGTAGCATATCTAACAGTAGAAATGATTGAATAATGAAAATCTCAACCTTTTGTGATACAGTTTAGAACAGTTTTGTTTATCTCTTAGATTTTCTGAGTCAGTATCAGCCTGCAGACATGCTCTCAAAGAAAGCAGGCAGTTAGTTGATATCTGGTTGTTATTAGCGGACTTGTTTGCTTCCAATCATGACATCAATGCTGTGAAACAGGTATGCTCACTGGTCATGTAGTCATTATTTTTGTTTTCATAAATAAAACTGTGAGAGTCAAATGATGATTCATTTTTTTTATCAGGTGTTCCAGGAAGCTTTAGAGGCCAACAAGTATTGTACCAAGCTACAGTTTTACCTGAATCTGTTCCTGACAGTGAAGGTGAGAGTGCACACATCGAAGGCTATGTTGTTTGTCAGCGTATGCCATTTGACTTTGTTAGCATAATGCCATTCAAAAATCATTTCCTTTTTCCAATGAAAGGGTGAAGCTGATACTGCTCTGCTGAACTTAGAACAATTTGTTATGTCACATTTTGAGTCTAGCAATTCAAATCTGCGCTTTTGTGATCCAACAGTATTATATAGGTAAGTGTTAACATCCTAATTTATAATAATGCTATTAGTAGGGTCCCAAAACTGAAGCCAGAATGATTTCTGTCTAAATTGTGCAACAGTTTCAAAATTCTCTTACCTCTGCATGTCCCCAATAATATTGATCTGAGTAGAACCACAAGGTCTGAAAGGGGAACTTCACTTTTTTTTTATATTACAACTTAGAAAAATATGCTAGTGTGTATAATGTCCTTAATTCATATTGTGTTATACATTAATGTTTTGTAACTGGTTTATGACAATATTTTGTACAGCCTATTATTGAAGCAAGACGATGCCTTTGGTTTACAGATGCCTGTGGTAAAAGATGATCTAGCAAGTAACTTAGCTCAAGACATTTACATGTGGCTGTGTTACAAGTAAATTCCTCCTAAACAATTTCTCAAGATTTAAGGCCTAGACTCTATTTTGTTAATGTTTCTAAATTTCATGTCAGTTTTGGAAGCCTTTATGTTCAATGTGCAAATCAAAACTCCTTTGAGTCAACTAATAGTTCTAGAGTCAACTAACCTAGAAACCCTTGAAACCCTTAAAGCAATAATTATTATAATGCAAATAAGTTTAGTTGATTTCAAAAGTGGATCTCATTCTTCTGTAGATTTTTAGATTACTAGAGCTTTAAATATGGTAATTGTTTAATTGGTATGTAAACATTTTTATTTGGGAACAATTTGGTCTAAAAAGGTTGTCTCCTTTACAATGAATTAAAAACAGCTTCAATGCAAAGTAAAAATATATTTTTATACCAAAAATACTCCCAAGTTTTTTTTTAATTCTATATTTTTTTTTAAAGTATGATAGAGTAGGTATTCTAAAAAAAATAAATTTACATCTGTTAACCTTGTTCAATGTTTATGCTAGCAACTCTGGTAACCTTTGGCTACATTAAGTTTTATAAAAATAATTTTAATACTTGACAGCATCCGTCAAATCATTTCATTGCCTTCAAGTTTTTCCATCTTTAAAGTAAAACTTCATTTTTTAAAATTCTTATAAGCATTTTGCACTTTTTCTTTAAAAAAATTATTTTCAACCCCAGAGCATTACTTAGTTTAAGAGATTGTTTTAAGCAGAATGGCTAGAGGAATCTATTATATAAACCTTTCAAAAATGGGTTACTATGCTTTTATTGCATTGAGGGCTCCTATGAAAAGTAGACTCATTGATGCCAGAGTTTTACACTTAGTCTTAAGAATTGAGATTTGAGGGAACAACTAGAGGTCAAAATGATATTGAATAAATTGTCTTTTCTTTTCAAGTTTACTGATGGAGTTGGAAGGTGATGTTACACAGTGTAGTGAAGTCTATGAGAAAATGTTAACACACGCTGAGACACGAAATGATGTCCTTGTAATCTGGCAGAAGTAAATTTTTGTTGATATAATTGCTAAGTTATGTTTTTATATCAGTGTATTTTTCTATAATCATTATCAGGAATAGATCTGCATTATTTTTAATTGTTTTGAATTCTGTCATACTTTTTAAAAAATTACACTTACCTATATTCAAGCTACATTCAGTATATGGTGAGAACAAAGTCTGAACACAGAAACATTCGTGATCTTGTCTGTCGCTCACTGCTGTACATGCCAGTGAAGCGCCCCATGCCTTTCAATTCATCTACATCAGCAACATGGCATGACTACAGCCATGCCAACCAGCTAGTGGAGATGTGGTTGTCAGTTTTGCCAGACCCAGTTAAGCTAGATCTGATGGAGATGTGTCTGGGATCTTTGCCAGGAGATATAGACCTGCTTCTCAGGTGAAGAGATTGTTTTTACCTTACTTTAGACTGATATGTTAGTGTTATATCATTGAGGAGTTTAAACTGATATGTTAGTGTTATATCATTGAGGAGTTTAAACTGATATGTTAATGTTATATCATTGAGAAGTTCATTAACTTTTAATGGCTGCATGTTACTCTAGAGAGGGCTACATGTGAAGGTCATGGACTACCTTGAAGAAGGTCACAGGCTACATTTTCAGATTTTTCAGTGTTTATAGTTTGATGCTTCTTTGTTTCTTAACTCTTAGTGACACTTTTGATTATTTTATCTAGAGTTGTTGAACTTTGTCTTGAGCTGAAAGAGACTAGACGGGCATACAGTCTATGTAAGACGGTGGCCTTGCAGGCAGACAAGCCAGCTAATGGAGCATTCTGGAAAATGTAAGCAAATATGTTTTTGTTTTTATTTCAATGAATGTTTGTTTCATTTGTTGATCTGAATCATTGGAAAAGAAAATAAAGTTTCTACTTCTGTTATTTTTATTTATTGAACTGATGTTTCAACATGGAAATTAAAAAAAAAAAACTGTTTGAATATTATTCTAAATAGAGGGAGGTAAACATCTATTGGTGGAGGTGGTCTATTCAATTAATGAAATTCACTAAAGTTATTACTGTGACTCATGTTTTAGTTTGGCTCATGTTCCAAGTGAATGTTTCTATTTCAGGGCACTTGCACTTGCTCAGAGAGAAGGGACACAAAGAGAGGTAGTTGTAGACGTTTTATATCGACATCAACTAACTTCCTCCTTGGTACATTTCATTCAGGAGTCCAACCACACAGTTGATTTATATGTAGTCCAAATTTTATTCTTGTAACAAATATCCTAACTCCTTGAACATGTTTATAATTTTTTTTTGTTTACATTTAAAATATAAAATTTTGGATGTTTAGTTATTTCTCTTTAAGACTTGTTGAAAATATTTTTTAGTGTATGTTTTAAGTGTAATTGTCCAATAGACTTACAACTTGATGCTTGAGATATTTTATGTATTTTAGGTGGAGCAGATGTTGGTTGGCTGTGTTGAAACGATGCCATTGGCTGTAGCAGGATGGAAAGATGTAATAGAAATCTGTTTTCTGTGTCTACACTAAGCAACAACCAGAAAATGTTTTGAACATATATGTTTATTTGTATTGAATAGCATGGATGCTAGAGATGTTGATCAATATTTGACCAGATTTAAAAATAAAGCTATAATTGAAATTTCACTCATGTAAATTTAAGAAGAAAAAAAGCTTATGGAAATTTTATCTTTAAAGGGAATATATTTTATTAAACACAAGAAAATTGATTGAAACTATATGACTGTTATGAAACAATTTTGATTCTAATTTTATTTTCTCGTTTCAGTTTTTTCTAATGGAGGTTACCTGTGAGAACTCTGGAGCCATTGAAGTGTTGTTGAAACATTGTCAGCAGCTAGGATTAAACATTGACGGATTTGTTTCCACAATTTCTGCTCCTGCAGGGGGTACAAAGTAAGTCTTAATGTCAGGTTTACTTTCTCTCTGAGATTGGACACACTTGCAGACCAAAATGACATTTTACATGACATTTTGTGTTGTTTTGACATGTTTGTTTAGCTTATGCAGCTATACAAAATCAATATTCGATACCATGTAGTGGCTTTGTTTGAACTGAGAGCAACTACAGATGATACCCTGAAACTTACAAGCTTCTGTTTTGGAACCATCTAATAATGGTTGGATTCAAAGTGTCTAATATCAATGGCATGTTCCATCCAATCAGCTGATCAATCACAGTAAGTATAATCTTAGATGGCTGCCTCATTGTTTACATGTCTTGTTGTCTTGATGGTGATGGGCAAGACACAGAACTGAATGGATGCATTGTACTGCTTTGATTGATATAACAACTGTGTTATTTTTAGTTTTCATCAATCAATTAATACATGCACACATCTTGGTTGACATAGGAAATGCTTATGTTTTTAAAGAAGCTCAGACAAGAACAAGACAAAAATTTTGAGTTAGATTAAATAAAAAAAACCCCCCAAAAAACAGACTTTGTTATCTGGCAGCCTTGACTTTAACCTGTAGCTATAAATGTTTAATCTAACTTACTTAAGTACTACTTTAATTAAAGCCAATGGCTGCACAATCACATTTTTAAAGCAATTAAAAAAAAACTCAATATGTCTTCTAATATTAATCATTCAGCAAGAAATGAACATTTCCCTGCTAGTGATTCGACTGCTGAACTGTGTTAAACTTTACATCCAACTTTGTGTTTCATTCAGTAAGTGTCGTGATTCAATTTGATCACTTGATATTTCTACTGCTGTTCACTTGCTATTGTTTTAGTTCAGAATTTTGTTGTATATACCACTGGTTGAAATTTTGTTATAGCTCTAAATGCTGTTTTAATTGTTTCTAATTATATTTTTTTTCCATATTTTCATCCTGTGTTTTGTAGATATGTTTATCATATCTTGATATTATTAACATCTGTCAATTCTGTATGACTGTTCAGATGTAAGTTATTTTAATCATGAGTGTTTGATTGCCACTAGTGTGACATTTTAGGTAACTATTTAGTTCTCTCTATTCTCCCATTCTGCATTTTATTTTTTTAAATAACTATTTTTAATCAGACGTTTACTGTTTGAAGTGATTTTGATGGTTGGCTGTAGTTTTGTGAACATAATTCAGTAACATTTTAAAAGAGATTTGGTATCAGGTGTTGGAAGCTGTAATGAACGTCAGATGAACATTGGTATTGATACTTCAAATTGAACACTGCTGTAGTTCCCTTCCTCTTGTGTTGTCTTGTAAGACCTGGCTGAACTGCTGAAGTTGTTTTCATTGAGTCCTGACTAGCAGCAATCAAGATATTTGTCTTTCAACTTTGATATTATCAAATAGAGTCTCAGTTACATGTCATCAGAGGTTAAGTACCACTTGTCACATGCATGACATCAAACCCCTAGCATCACTTCATTAGAGTACTATATGTGTTTTGACCAAACCCAATTATTTTTTGTGTCCAATTCTAGATTTGGTTTTTATGTTCTAAAACAAGTCATTATTTCTTCAATTATTTTTAAATTTAATTGAGACACATACATTTTTTTGGCTATTATTATAAGTAATGTTCTTATGCTTTCATATTAAGATTTGAAAGTAAATATTTCTGAAAACTTTTTTTTCTTGACATATGACTACCTGTTCTTTTCCATATTTTCTCCGACTAATTTTCTATTATCTCCCTTTATCAATTCATTTCTGCTACATGGTTAACCCAATTGTGTCAATTTGCTAAAAAAGCTGTTAAACAATGGGAGGTCATCTGGCTAAATGTTCTACTTAGATCAGCAATAAGCAGAATAGGTACACTTCGCCAGTCTTCTTCTGGGATAAGCATATAGTGAATTGAAAGCTCACAGTTTTGTTTCAGTTCCAAATAAACCAAGTCTGTCTCTGGTTGGATCATTGTATTTTAATCTCTGATGCCAGTTGCCTGCTTCCTTTATTTTCAGTGGTTTGTTCTTTTATGGTTTAATTGGAAGGCGTATTTTAGAGTGACTTGATCAGTATACAATGTTTACTCAACATTAATTTTGATTTTATGAAGTTTTGCTCATACTTGCTTGTGAAACTAAATAGCAACATTCTACGACTAGCTATCATTTCAGTGTTTTACATTCAATGTTATTTTTCTGTTCACCATCTCAGACATTTTTCTCATCATCTGTTGTACAAATAAACATGTGCTTTAATAATATTTGTATAAACTTGTTACAAACAAAATTTTGTTTTTAATTTATGTACATCTTATTAAAGTTTTTTGCTGTTCATTTTGTTCTAGTTAGTCAATAAATATGTTAACTTTCATTCTTAGAAAAAGTTTTATAATAAAACTTATGAAATTATTCTTAACTGGCTTATCATTCTTGTCAACTTTTCATTATTTCAATAATTTAGACAAATTTTCAGATTAAAAAAAAGAAATGACTCATTTAATAAATAATATTTTAGCAGAAATTAAGACCAAATATTGAAAAACAAAAAAAAAAACAAAGTCAAGTCAAAGATTAAGACCAAGCCAGAGTTTCCACTACCTTATTTAAATAAAGAAACAAAGTCAAGTCAAAGATTAAGAACAAGCCAGAGTTTCCACTACCTTATTTAAATAAAGAAACAAAACAACTACAGTCTAATACAAACACTTCAATGTACAATTTGTGACTTTTATTGATGAGATTATATTACAGCACTATTGTTTGTTACCAAAGGTGACTTGATTATTGTACAGCACTAGATTGTACTGATAGAACAAACACAAAGAAATAAATAAGAATAACAAAACCTAAACAGAAAGTAATTGATACAGATTTTAATAATTCTATAGTTTTCAAAGTGTAATGTGTTATAAAGTGGAAAAAAAAGTTTGGTGGGCTTAGTTTAAAGTGATATTTCAGGTTTTCATAACTTTATTTTTATATCACTGTTTCATTAATTAAATGACTTCTTGAGACAATAATAGATCAAGATCTATAAATACTAGATCACATGATAATAGGGACCTTAAATGAAACCATTTAAGCAATTTAAGATAATGATGATTTGTCAAGTATTGAATACTATATTTAAAAAAAAAAACATGACGCTCCAGTTAAAATCTTTTACTTAAGTTCAACTTTATAAGAGGTCAAGAGGCATTTAAACATAGTGGCTTCCACAAAACATTATATAGATCTATGTGTATATTATTTTGTCACAAATACTATAAGCTAAGTTCTCTAGATGTTCTCTAGAATCAGACTGACTTTTTAAACATAATGCACAAAGCAGATTAAGTGGGGAGGGATCAATTATTGTTGTGAATCAAATAGTGGGCGTGTTTGAACTTAAGGCCTTGAACTTTGGCTTAGGTCACAGTGCCTGACATTTTTTTTTACATCTAAAATGTCAAAATTACATCAAAAGCCATAAAAATAGGGAAAATAATCTTCATAAATACATAATTTTAAAATCAATCATAACTAATACATATTCTTCATGTCTATTTTGACTTACTATTGACAATTTGAAATAAAATAGATTTATAAAATTTAAATATATTATTAAAACAAAATTAAGAGGAGGTATTTCAAAATAACACAAACACATTTTTAATATATACATCAGACAATTGAATGAACATTCACTCCCATTTTTTTTAAACAAGTGTTCATTTTCAACTAAACACTTTCATCCTAAAAAGAAAAGTAATGTTCAGTTTGTTTACCCTAGTTACAATACATATGAAGTTATTTACCTAACTGAAGTAAATGTCAATTCATACAGCAAGTAAGTTCAATGCAGACAGAGAACTAAGTTGATTACAATTTAAATAAAAACAGAATGAAAGTAAATTTACAAGTCAAATTATGCCATAGAGGAACAAAATTTACATTATGGTAATAAACTATGAAATTTGATTTTGTTCTGATAATTATCAATCTTAAAATTAACAAATGATTAGTCTTGCTGCCGCAGTGAATGTTGCAATCATTAAACTGAGACTATTTGTAATGTAGCTGTTATGAAATATCAAGATGCATCAATTTAATCATAAAGTATTGATGCTGCCTTCCTTCTATAGTTTCTGATTGCCTTTATATTTCAATTCTACTCGGATCAAAATAGAACTATTTTTTTTCACTGCATGGGCAGCCATTGTTTCACAACATGTACATTTTCTGTGAAGTCACTAGAACTAGATATCTAGATGTAGATCTGAATAGCTAGATCAAGTGAATTTCAAATTGGTATCCCACTACATGTTTCCTACACTTTTTGATTGGGTCTCATTTGTCATCTCCCTAACTAGTTGAACTTGTTCCATGGTTTGGAACATTTCATTGAGAGTAAAAGTGTTCATGAATATTGACTTTATGCAACATCATATTGAAGAAAAAACTTGATGTCTCCATTGTTTGTTTGTACAAGTTTTTAGTATTTCTAAAATCTGATTTACATGAACTCAGCTATCATCTGGTGACAAGTTTCACAGTAAAGCCTTTTCATTGAAATGTTCAATAAATAATAACATGTGCTAACAATAAATTACAAGATTAACATGCATTAAGAGGTATATTGGCATTCATGATTCAAGCAGTATACAAACAACCCACTTATGGAACATGCATCGTCATTACTTCTTAACTAGGATTAAATTTTACCATAGTAGTAAAAGTGAGGTCAAACAGGCGTACAGATCAACATTTGAAAAAAAAAATGTAACCTACTTTTTAGACATGTTTAGTGATGGTGAAGTGCATGCCCTAAAAACCTTTAGGGAAGAAAATATTAGTACAGTTGATCCTGCTCTAACTCATGCTTTTAACATCAGTTCTTTAAGTGTTAGTGAAATGAGAACTTTGTATAGTACTAGTAAGGTGTATCAGTGTCCATTTGATAAGCATTCCAAGGGACTAAAATGTGTTAATGTAGGTGAGTTAGTGGTAACGATGGTACATCAAAAAGTAGTTCCGCATGCTCTCCTCCATCTGTAAAGAAAAATGTGTTCTTCATCAGCAGATATCAAAATAGACATTAGAAGAGAAAGACCCACCATGATAACCAGCTAATTAAGACAAGTAATAGAAATATAGTCTACAGATCTTCTAGGCAGAGAGTATTGCATGAAATAACAAAGTAGAGACTTCAGCTAAGTTGATACAGAATGCAATGTTAATATATAAATACAGAAACAAATTAATAATAGTCTTATATATATATATATATATATTTCTAGCATTGTCTCATTTTTGTTTTACCAAAAGCCAAATAGTAACTGGTCAAATAGTCATAAGATAAAAAGTTAAGAAGCAGATAAAGGCACACACATACCACAACAATCTAAAATTTAGTCAAATCAAGAATTATAATATTTGGTATATTGATGTTTTTAAATGTGTATAATGTTTATATATCATTATTATTACTTAGTTTGTTACTAGTCCAAAGCAACTACAGATTTGTGGAAAAAAAAGAGACAACAAAAATGTCACTAAAACATGAAGTGACAGAAACCAAAGCTGACCAATCATACTCTAGCATTAACATGCAGCCAAAGGCAAGCAATTGAACATACTTTCAAACTGGTGGATATTTGGATTTGTCCTCTTTCAGCTTATAAAAAAATCTGCTTTACGCTTACTAGCATATGGGTTTGAAACCTGGAAAGGAAACAAAACAGACTAAGGTATGGAACAATGACTCGGGAAGTGTGAATACAACTAGTGTGCTATTAAAGATTCTTCCTTGAAGGTTCATGTTTTGAAAAAGAGGGGTCGGAAGTTAATGTTACTGCATAAAGAAAGCCAGATGAAACAAATTTGTTAGGATAATAATGTAATTTAAAAAAAACTAATACTAAAATTAAAGTTAATTGAAGCAGAACTTTCCAGAAAAGTAATTAATTAATTGATTAATTAGGAGTAAAAAAATTAATTAAACAATAAACTTAATAAAACAAAAATGTAGCTATAATATATAATTTAATCTTTTAAAGATTTTCTATCAGTACCGGTATATTCTGTACTCGATGCTTCAGTCATATTTTAGCATTTAATTCTTTATTTTTTTTTTTATAAATGTAAGAAAAAAATATTGTTTTTGAATGTTTATTACATTTCTGGAAAGCAACCAAAAAATAATCTTAAACTTATAATAATGTATTGTAAAATTTAAAAAAAAAAATTATTAAATAAAAATAAACACCACCTGGTTTAACCATTAGTAGGCTAATAAAAAAAAATGTTTGTTATGATTAAGGTAGTTTCCATTTTAAAATCAAGTGAAACCATGAAAACCAATATTTGTCTTTATTATTAACATTTCATTTCTTTTTCAAATTTTAAAAATGTTTACATAAAAAATAAGTGAAAATAAGATACTTGTAATTTAATATTTCATTCTGAAAGTGCTAGCATAGTCTGCAAGTAAGTAAATAATTAGGCCAGTTATTTATAGAAGAATTAAACTGAATATTTGTCAATAACAATGATCACAATTCAGAAGCATTTGCA
Organism: Biomphalaria sudanica; assembly: GCA_036873155.1. Lineage (NCBI taxonomy): Eukaryota > Metazoa > Mollusca > Gastropoda > Planorbidae > Biomphalaria > Biomphalaria sudanica. The sequence goes on from JAZGLO010000030.1 coordinate 87,777, forward strand.
ACCTATTTTGTGTTCAAACTTTATAGTCAAAGGGATTCACAGGTGCAAAACTTGCAGAGTTTTTAGCTGTATGGTATGGTACCAATAAAAACAATGATTGTAAGTTATTAAAAAATTAAAATAATTAAAATGTTTATTAAGCAATATGTCATGAAGCTTTTCAGCCCAAAAAAAAAAAAAGTTATCTAGCCAAACTGGTAACTATTCATAAGCCTAAAGTGTTAAGAGAAAAGCTAAATGTAGCCATGAACAATAAAACAATTTTGTTCAAACCATGGAACTAATGTTCTAACTAGCTTAAATCTATTCAAATATTTTTGTGAATGCTTTCTGTTGAATTATGTGCAAAAACAAACAAAAATTAAACAAAAAAAAAATTTAAAAATTCAAGTTAGCCATGTTGTTTTTCAAACACAGCTATATGTTCTTTGAACTCAATTTATTTCCAGTATAAAGAACTTTAAAGAAGAACCTTTATAGCAACCATATAAATGACTCTGTGAAAGCCACAGTAACATACATTTTCTGTAGCAAGATTTTTTAATAGTTGTAAGTATTTATTTTCATAAAAAAGATGATGTTTTAATAATTCACATTGTTTTTTACTATTATTATTTTTTTTAAAGTCTAAATAATCACAAATAATTTTTAATTTGAACCTTTCTGATATTTCATTATCAAAGAATTTTTTTTGTCCAAATTGTTTTGCACCTGTATTTTGATGTTAAGCTATCAAGGTAGAAACTAGTAACTATTGAAGTAACTAAGAAGATAGAATTGAACTAATATAGATCTGTAGAATTACTGCGTACATTTGCATCAGTGCACATTGGCACATTACAGAAGCGCCTCTGTCTCTTTGATGGACAAGCTTGACTTCCACGCCAAGGTCTGGATAACCTTGTGCGTTGCCTGACCTGCACTGAGCTTTCCCCACAGGTTTTGGAGCATGATGACCACTCAGACCATTCAGAAAGCTCACAACTTACTGCTGAGGAAAAAAGGTTGTGGGGATATTTTGGACCCACTGTAGGCTCATCAATGTTTAGAAACTGACTGCATATACATACCAATAACTTTGACATTTCTTTCTAAGCTAAAATTTTTAGTCAAATCTTTTTTTAACCACATTATTTATATATATAAATGAATTGCAGTAATGTTTGCTCATGTGTACATGTTAATTGATGCTTAAGTATTTTTACTGTGTATTTCATGAGCTGTAGGCATGCAATTAAAGTTTTTGCCTGAGAACATTCTTAGAAGGGGGTGCTTAGACAACCTTTCTATACAATTGTTCAGCTGTCCGGATTGGAATGATTACAATATCATTGTTCCCTTCACTTGATACACTATAATTATTTCGATTACTTCTTTTCACTTTGGTTACATTTTATTTATTTACTTTATATTTTTGTTTGTAAATTTATAATCTAAATGAACTATAAAGATCAACTCAGGCACTTTTTTACCCTCACTGGCATAAGTTGGAGAGCTCTCAGGAAGACTGCAAGATACACAATTGAGGTCCAAAGAAAAGAACTTGCTGAAGAAAGGTGCAGAAGATGAAAATAAAACTTAAATAGATCCCCTGACAGACAATGACTTTGTCTGCATTAGATGTAATAAAATATGCAGGTCATAACTGGGTTTGCAAAATGGTGTGAAACATTGTGATCATCCTTAATCTTCAGTCTCTAAGACTTTGCCATTGATTCAATCTAAATGACGGCTATGAATTAATAGAATATGCTTATTGAATGTTATAAACATCTCAGTTGTGAAACATTGCATGCTTTAATCTACCACTCATGAAATACCCATAAAAACCCAACAATGATGAAGCCTACAGTCATATGAAAGATAAAACATCAGTGAACAATCAAACAATTATGCAACTTATGATTATTTTTGTCAAACATAAAACCAAACTTTCAGTAAACTTTTAGCTAAAATTTCAGCTAAACTTTTACTTGGTTTATGAGCCTAACAGAAAATAATCATAATTTTTTGTAGTTGATTTTTTTAAAATGGTGATCAAAACCTAAATCTAACTGCATTTATTATTTCTAAAATTATTGACTCTTAAAATATATAAAAAAATATTTTATGAAGAAGAAAAAGCTGAAAGAAAGTGAGAAAAGACAGTAAATAATCAAATGTTTTTGGCTTGTGAATGAACATGACAATTGAAAGCTGGACACAACATGCACAAAACATGCTAACTGTTGTTGCAGAAGAAAAAAAACAGGCCAAATTATTTTTTTCAAAATCATTTTCATAGTATATAAAAAAAAAATAATAATAAATATGATTGCTTGAATAAAATATGTTTTGAATGATGAATGTACAAAATAATATTTAAAAAAGACATTTTGATTGTCAAACGTAAGACAAAAATACTTACTAGTGAACAACTGTTTTCCAATGTTATAATAGTTTTAAAGTATATACTGAACAGAGAATGTAACAGACATAAACTACAGTGTACAGATTTGGTAGCTAAACTCTATGAGTGAAATGAATATTACAAATGATCAAGTTCTTAAGAAGACAGAAAACAAAATGGTGGCTGGCTCTTCAAATTGGGTGCTACTTACGACACTTTCTTTCTTTACATTTTTTCTTCTTGCTCAATTTCTTGGGGCACTTTCGGCCACCATTTTTAGGTTGGACCTTGATCATTCTCGTCTTTGTGATGAATCCTTTGCCACAAGTTACAGAGCATGGTGTCCATTCTGACCAAGGAGTGACCATGCAGTCTATAACTGGGCCATCTGATAAATTTGTTTTACGTTCTGATCCCTTCTGATGTCTTTTCTTGTCCAATCTTCTTTCCCATTTGTCTCTTTTTCGTTGAACTTTTTTTTCTTTTCTCATCGCATCAGTTTCTTCATTACTTGTGACCTCAAATGCTGGAATAGTTTCATCTTGCTCTTGCTGATTTGGAAGCATCATGTTTTTTTTCTGTTAGAAGAGAATTTTTTTAAGCAATTTGAGCTTAACTTTTTAAAAAAATATACAGCTTAACTGTAGCCTGATTTACATTTCACTTTATTGTAAAGATTTGGCTATTATCTATTAGACTAACAAGCAAGAGATTGAGAGTTTTCTGTGGTCAAGTAATATGTGCTATGAACTAATGGCTCGATGGTTCCAGATTTGAACCCTGCACGACCCCATCCTCTCCACCATGCAGGATGTTTGAGCTACAGATGTGTTAATCTATGATTCAGAAAAAACATCTGAAACATGTAAAACAAAACAATACAAAGAAAGAAATGGGTATAAATTACAAGTGTTAAAGAGATGGGTATAAAGTACAAGTGTTTTGTGGCCATCAACAAGACTTTCACTCTAACGAAATAACTTTAAAAAGCTGTAATCATTTAAAATTTCCTAAACAAGGATTTGAATATAAGACAGCTAAAATCTAGGCCACTCTGCCCCTTTCCTCTCAGTTCTAACCAATCCTTTTACCATGGCATTTTCTTGTTCAATTCTGTTTTCTTCCTCCATTTTTTGTTTCTGCATCATCAATTCTTTCCTTCTCATGTCTTCTTCCATTGTTTTAGCTTTCTCCTTCATTTCATCGTTGGCCATCATTCTCTCTTTTTCCATCATAATTTGTCTTTCCATTTCCATTTGTTTGTTTGGCATTTCTTGTTTGACCATCATGTGCTCTTTTCTGAAGATATCAGCTGTAGATTATACAAATAGAAAACTTGTTTTCACCACATAGCTCTTGGTAAAAAAAAAATATTTTTAAAGATATTTTTTATTAAGCCTTCAAGCTAAATAAACTGAGAATTATTTGAAAATATATTATACACAGATTTTATGTGGACTTAGAATATTCAATATACTAAAAGTATATTCAATATACTAATAGTAATTTTAAAGATACCACTTAATAGATAACTGAATTAATGGCTATAGTGGAGCTGAGTAATTAATCTAGTCATTTTAAAGTAATGTCTGTATTTTATAAGATAGGATTATAAAAAAGTGAATGGGTATGACAAACAGTGCTAACATGTATTGAGTAATGCTGATGTACCAAAACCACAAGCAACCACAGAGACTACTTACCCATATGCTCAGCACAAAGATCCACACATTCTTTTTCAGTCTCAAAACGATTTTCATTTCCTCTGCATCCCCCATAACTGAATATCTGGCACTTTTCCATGGTGTGATTATAAAACCATCTTGGGAAATCCCCACGGCATGGTCCTACATCAGCTTCTTGTTGACATATGGCTATAACAAAAGTAAAATTCTTTTGTATTCAAACAGCTTAAAATTAAACATTCTAATTAATAAATGAACAAGCAAAATACAAAAAAATACTTTAACAAAAAATAAAGCTTATTTTAAGTGTATCAATTAGTTTGGATTAGTCATGTAATTAAATTTGTAATAGATCTACACTAACAATTTAGCTTGATCTAATACATATATATTGGCCTTCATCAGTCGTAGAACAGTACGACTATGGTTCATCTCGAACACTTTTTAATATGGCAGTGGAGCCCTATTTTGGAGAGACACTCCCATCCACATATATTGCAGGTCAAGGTGGCTTTTGCTTTGAGGAGCTGGCCATTTTCTGTGTGTCATGCTTTTCTTCAAGAGCTGAGGCCCATGTTTTCTTACTGTCCATAGCTTTATTGGTCACCATCTCTCTCTAACTAGTATGGTCTAAGGCTATGTCTTCCCAATGGTCAGTATCAATGTTCACTGATCACATCCACATAAAGGAGGTGGGGGCGGCTAGTTTTTCTTGAGCCAGAAGCAAGTTGCCCGTACAGAATGATTTTTGGGATGTGATTTTCCTTCATCTGGTGAACATTTCCAAGCCAACGCAGGCAGCGTTGCCTGAGGACTGTAAAGATGCTGGAAAGGCCCATTCTCGCTAGTATCTCAGTATTACACACTCTTTCTTTCCATGTTATATTTAAGATCCTTCAAAGGCAAGGCAAGTAGAATGAGTTTAGTTTTCTCTCTTGTTTTGTGTAGGTAGTCCACAACTTCCTGCCATACAGTAGCGTGCTAAGAATGCAAGCCTTGTAGACCTCCATTTTGGTCGCTGTGGTGAGCTTCTGGTTTTCCCAAACTCTTGGTCGGAGTCTTTTGAAGGCTACATCAACCTTCCCTACGTGTTTTGAATACTGGATAGTGCTCAGCGCATTTAGCTTTCTCAATAAGCTATGATTCTATCACTTGTCTGGACCTGTTGAAAAGGAGTGGGGGAGAAAGTGATCGCTTTTTTAAATGTATTTAAAACAAGGTTACAAAGACAGTTTGTGGTCCACCCAGGCAGATAAGAAGGCAGGTTTCAATATTTTCAGAAAGAACATCAGAATGAAATTCTATCAAAGACAAATTACAGAGAAGAATGGAGAAAGAAGGTTGACAGCAGTCCAGCAAACCAAAGGATAGGTGAAAGTGAATGTGAAGGTAGATGAGAACCTGGCCTAACTGATGTCTTATAATGAATATCTAATTGATCTTATTGTTTTGTAAAGGGTCCACTAAAAAAAGGGAATGACCTGAATTCAAACTTGTGGGCTAAAGCCTTTTCAGACGTCTCAAGCCAACACAGTAACTACGCTGCTAGCAAAGATGGAAAATTGTATAGTTATCTATTGTTTCTATTTCATGTTTGTGTTCACTAAGTCTTAGATGACGACCTATAAAAGTTTCTAATTCAGCTTATACTACCACTTCAGTCAAATAGAATTTCTTTCCCTTGTTTGAGATACCAAGCAAAATAATTAATTATGAATAGTTAATTAAATAATTTTTTTTGTATTCTTGTGTTGTCAGGTAAAAGAAATAATTGTGCAAAATTTCAGCTTGATCCAAGATTGGGTGTGGGAGAAATAATGTATACACACTTTTTACAAGACAGACAGTGTGAGTTGATATAGTCTCGGTCAGACTCTATCACCGCCACTCATTGATCAGGGAACATGAAAAGCACCAAGATACTTGTGTGTAGTCGCTGAATGAACTCTTTATGTTGTGTCTGTTGTATTTATGTGTATTTTTCTGTTGTGTTGTCTTTATATGAGAAAAGAGTCCTTGTAATCACAACAAATTTCCAAATTTCCGTAAGGATCAATAAAACAGTCTTAGTCTTTGTAAAAAAAAAAAAAACACTTTTGCTCTGTCTTTAAATTGGTTGAATGTAATGAACATAACCATAACATAAAAGAAAATTATGTTTTGTTGTTGTTACAAGACAAAGTACATAAAAGTATGTCCATATTATATTTTTTATGTTACATCTTTAATTTAAATGGTCTAATAAAAGCTAAATAAGATAACATTTACCTGTGAAATTCTTCATCATCATAGCTTTCTGACAATCATAAATCTCTCCCCTACATAAGTCTTTTTCCATTAAGTGAACCCCACAATCAACTCGTTTTTCAGTGTTGTGTAGGAACATTCTCCATCGTTCCTGCAATCACAAAAAAGTACTTAAGTAACAAAATTAATAATATTATATATAATATATACTAGACATATGTTACCCGCGACTCGCGGGTCTTTATTTGCGCATTACTGTCGATATAGTCACAATTAAACGAAATAATAATGTAATAAGTAAAGCGAATGTGTCAATGTAAAAATAGTGTGAATGAAGCTATAAAATAAAATTAGCTAATAGTCTTAAATCCATTTTTTCAAATTAAAACATTTGCTTGTAGGCCTACATATTTTTGATTAAAATTTGAGATGAATAGACTTAATTTTGTATGTTCATGTGTTAAAGTATAAAGTAGATCTTGAGGTAGACATAGATCTAAATCTACACTAATCTAGAGTTAAAAGGCTTTTATAGAGTTCATTCTGTGTTGCGCATGCGTGACCTTTTTTTTATGAATGAATATAGGCCTATCTCAACACGGCTACACAACTTTAGCGAACAGCGAACGAATGTATTAAAAATGCTTTAGAAAAACAAAATTGAATGTTAAATTGATTAAAATATAAAATGAATGGACAATAATTAGTATGTTTATGTGTTAAAGCACAAAACTATCTTTGCGAAAAGAAGTTTTATCATCTTAGAGTTCAATAAGAGTTTTAGACCTAGACCTAGGAAAAGACTCAGTAGAGAGATGTGTTAATGTGTAACCAATTGGTAATGTCTAATGAAAGAATGTTCGCCTGGAAATCTGTAGTCACAGATATCAGGAACTAATTTATGTAAAAAATGCTTTTGAAACACAAAATTTAAGGTTAATTTTATTACGTAATGAAATCAATGGATCTTCTTTTGTATTTTCATGTGTCAAAGTAAAAACTATGTGCGCAAAGTGTATTTCTTAAAATTAGATCTAGGTCTAAATCCTTTCGATCTTTTCTCATGTCAACATTGTTAACCATGGCCTAGATCCATAAAATACTACAGCTGTAATAGAGTCGGACAACTTTATTTTTCTTGAGGGTCTTAAGTTTGTTTTAGGGCTACAATACATACACTACGGTCTAAGTTAGTACCCAAGGAACATTCCTGCCTAGTTTTATCAAGATTGGTCAAGTGGTTTTGATGTCTATAAGTAACATACATACATACATACATACACCTCACATTCTACTTTATAATATAGATATGTCGCTATCTCTTATTTTTAATAGTCTTATCTAATATTTCTAGAGGGAGAATTTTTAACTAACCTTCATGCCAAGTCCACAGGTGGCACTGCATGGTGACCAATCAGACCAGTTTGTGACAGCACATAAATCTGATGGATCTCTTTCATCATCATGGCGCATCACATAACTATCATGAAGCTTTTTACGTTTCTCTGTGAACAATTCAAGACATGCAATTTGAACTGCTCTATTTTGTTCATTTAATTTAATTTAAAAAAAAATAATTCAGGTCACTCCATGACTGACAATAGAAGAAAAAAAATAGTATAGTTGTAAAAAATAGTATAGTTGTAAAAAAGTAAATTCAACCTCAAATTTCTGGGTGTAGCATACCTTTACAGGGACCAGTACATGCTTCTGTTTCTGTCAGTTCAAGGTCACACATATCTTTTGTCACACCTGGATTTTTCAACATTCTCCTTCTGTCTCGCTGACCAGCACCACAAGGGTTAGAACATTCAGACCAGTCAGACCACAGGCTAGTGGCACATTTCTCCATATCTGTACAGACATAATAATTTAGAAAAAACACTGAAGGCAGACATTCAACAAAAAATGGAAAAGAAATCTTCAAAAAAAGTTTTTGACTATCAATGTTGTGAGGCAGAAGTTCTCAGTCATCAGACAAAAACTTTGTAGTCAGTAAATAAAACTTTAAAACTGCATTAGTAAAAGACATAATTGTCACTGCTAGTCAACTACTTAGACTAAAAATAATATAGATAAAGTTCTTTCTACAAAATAATCAGAAACTAGTGCTTCTGCTGTACAACAACAACAACTCTGGTTATCAACCAATTTGGTTTCTTACCAAACTTCTTCTTTTCCATCATTTTCTTTTTCATCATGCTAACAAGTTCATCAGTGCTGGGAGACTCAGCAGAGTTACTTCTTCCATCATCATCAGTACATGCTTCTTTGTTTTTAGTTATTGTCAGCCTGGAATGAAATATTATAGTATTCTAAACAAAGCATTTCTTTAAAAATAAACATTATCAGAGAATAATAAAGATGCATTCAAATGAAAGGCTACTTTAAATCTGTTACTCTCTATTAAACTGTTGTTACCTGGCAAATGGTTTGATGTCTATTCCATAGAAAGGGCTTTCCGCATCATTAGGGATGTTGCTAGACAGCCTGTGGATGCGTTCTGGAGGTTGTGTTGGAATTTTACGACCCTACAGTGAGACAGGATAAAATGCCATTTCATAAGTATAAAAAAACAATAACATATATTTGATGCTTTAATATTGAAAGAATTTTAATTGTTAAATAACTTTTTTTATAAAGAAAAAAACACTCAGTTTTAATCCAATACTTTATGGTCTATAACCATGTAATGAAGTAAACCATTTTTTTTTAAAATTTTTGGCCCCCACATTCCTATTATTTAATTGATTTTCCAGTTAGTAAAATTTTACTATAGATAACTAGCTTTTAATTGTATACAAGCAGTTTTATTTTAATGTATTTTACAAAACTTATTTCTATCTACAATGGCAAAAAATTATGAATACTAAAACAATATATGAACACAGGGAATTTTATCTAGATTTTAACTTTTAAGTTTCAATAAATTAAGAGGAATATGATTTCTATGTGTTTAAATCAATGAACTCACAAGGTATGTAACTCTGCTATCTGTCCCAGCATCCCAGGGGTAAAGGTCAATTTCAAGATGATCTTTCCATGTACAGTTAGCAGTACACATACTCTGACTGCTCAAACCTGCAAGTCAACAATTAGATATGTATCAGAAAGTAAGTTAATGAAAGTTCCCCTTTCAGACCTTGCATTCCATGGGTAAGAGATTGATTCTTTAGCCAATGAGTGTGCACTGTGGGCTTTGCTTAATGTCTGGTATTCATTTGTGCTAGCTCAACTCAAAGACACCAGAGACTAATTGGAACTCAAACTCTTAACCCTTCCATCCCCTCTTTAGAAACCAAAAGCTTGACCATGATGCCCCCCCCCTAAAGTTGACTATGCTTAAAATTGAAATTATAATGAGCATTTAAGATTATTTAGTAATCAATATACATCTACTGTCATGATATTCATTATGTGGGCAACAGAAAGAGAGGGGGGGAGGAATCAAGTGGATAGAGGGTCTGAATTAAGAGTAGAATGAAAAAATGAGAGCTATAGAAAAAGAAAGGAAAATTTAAAAAAAATGGCATAGATTATAATAGATCTATCTCTATATAGGCTTACTTTCAATGAATAACCAGCTGCTTACATCAATCTTATCATCATGATGTATTACTGTTATTTTAAATACATATTTAAACATAAAGACTAATTTCAGTTTCCTCTAGCACTACAGGTGTCACTTACCCAAGCACCAGTCAGGGCTGGGACCCACCATTGTGATTAACGACAAGAAATGTTTCTGTTTGTTCACGGTGTACACAGCTTTCACTGACTCTAAAATTTTGTCTGGGCCCCAGAGCTGATTCGTCTTGATTACAGTCCGTATCTTGTCACTCTAAATAAGAAGAAGTCAACAACAGGAATTACATAAGGAAAGCAGCCTACTAGATCGAGATATATACTAACAATTTAACATCTTTTCCAGCATTTCAGGTGTACACACATTTTACAATCATCAGACAGGGGAGATCTATTTATTGTCTTTTGATTACTAAGCGTAGTAAGTTGATTAATAAGTTTGGATCAGTAATGTTATTCATTTTGTAATAGATATAGACTAGCAATAGTAAATCTTTACGATTAGAAATATTTTTTTTTACAAAGCTTATAGGGACTATCAACTCACTCTGTGTGTCTGTTTGGTAAAAAATTTTGCACACGTTATTTCTCCCACACTCATTCTCGGGTGGAGCTGAAACTTGGCACAATTATTCATTGACATAGACAAGACACGAATCAATAATATAAAACAAAACACGTTTGCACATTATTGGTAGATTGGTAGTCTTAAGGATACAGTTATTCCCCTTTATATAAGCTTTTTTTTTATATTTGTTTTTTACCAATTGTTTTTGTTTAGCACAATTTTATGCTTTTAGCTTTCTCAATGCACTATGATCCTCTACTTGTTTGGATCAGTTTGTAAAAGGGGGGGGGGAGGTGAGGGGGTATCTGGGTGAAGGTTACCATGATTGCTTTTTAAATGTATTTTATTTTTTTAAAAGTTGTACAACTTCAGTTCAATTTCGAATGCTCAAGCCTTCTTAAGCCAATACTGTATAAACACTGTTCCAGGTAAGTCTTAAATTATGAAAATAGTAAGTTTTATAGCTATCTATGGTTAGTTTCAAACTTTAAAGCGACGATCTGATTCTCTTCACAAAGTATAAAGTATATTCATCTTATACCGCCACATCTGTCAAATACAACTTCTTTCCTATGTACTATACTAAAGAAATAATTGAGCGAAATTTCAACTTGATCAGAGATTGGGTGTCAGACATGTAGGCCTACAAAAATTGTAGCAGTCAAACAGAGTGAGTTGATATAAGCTTTGTTATTATACAAATTGCAATGTTGTTTCATTCTAAACAATTTACAACTAAAAATTCTGTCCTGTCCAACAAATTAAAAACTGGCAATGGTATAGCCCTTTGATCTCATGCTTAACAGAGATTATGTGATGTCAAAAAATTGTCCAGCTGATAGTTTGATTGTCATTTGCGACAATTTTATGCCCAGATAATATAGGTCTACAAATGTCGGCCAAATCTACAGCTGGCATCTGTTATGTAATGAACATCTGGAATCTAGATGTAGACGAGACATCTGGTTGAGTGTATGCATTTCGTACAATCATCACAATGTCTAAAACTCTGCTCACTGCCATCTCCCGCCATCCTGCAGGATGTTTAGGCTCAGACGTGTTATAATAATGTTCATTTCCGAAGAAATGTCAGAAACGTCTAGAACAACAATAATAGGTCCTGAAAATGTAAGAGTGATTTACAACTGTCTGTTTGTTGTAAACTCCAACAAGATTAGGTCTTCAACTGGCTGTGTTTTGTAATGTCCAACAATATTAGGTCTTTAACTGGCTGTGTTTTGTAATGTCCATCAAGATTAGGTTTTCAACTGGCTGTGTTTTGTAATGTCCATCAATATTAGGTCTTCAACTGGCTGTGTTTTGTAATATCCAACAAGATTAGGTCTTCAACTGGCTGTGTTTTGTAATATCCATCAATATTAGGTCTTCAACTGGCTGTGTTTTGTAATATCCATCAAGATTAGGTCTTCAACTGGCTGTGTTTTGTAATGTCCATCAAGATTAGGTCCTCAACTGGCTGTGTTTTGTAATATCCATCAAGATTAGGTCTTCAACTGGCTGTGTTTTGTAATGTCCATCAAGATTAGGTCTTCAACTGGCTGTGTTTTGTAATGTCCATCAAGATTAGGTCTTCAACTGGCTGTGTTTTGTAATATCCAACAAGATTAGGTCTTCAACTGGCTGTGTTTTGTAATATCCATCAAGATTAGGTCTTCAACTGGCCGTGTTTTGTAATATCCATCAAGATTAGGTCTTCAACTGGCCGTGTTTTGTAATATCCATCAAGATTAGGTCTTCAACTGGCTGTGTTTTGTAATGTCCATCAAGATTAGGTCTTCAACTGGCTGTGTTTTGTAATGTCCATCAAGATTAGGTCTTCAACTGGCTGTGTTTATTACGCCCATTTCACGGAGCCTTCCCTTCCCTATTTGATCACCGTATGTTTGATAGATAAAGATTCTGGTCTATATGCTAGTCTTGAAAATCTAGACTCTAGACCATATAGGTCTATCTAGATCTAGAATCTCGATCGATTAACGCTTAAATATCTAGATCTAGAGTATCTAGGATAACCAAGAAGCGTCACAGTAGTCACATATTAAGTTACCAGGACAGCTGGCAGCTTGAAAATATCAAAACACTACTTGAGAGAGAGAGAGAGAGAGAGAGAGAGAGAGATCCATTTCCCTACATTTTCTTTTTACTTAGCGCAATTTAAGTACAAGGTAAGAGTTACTGCGACTAAGTATGCGCGTAGCATCGAAGTCAACATGATCTGATAGATCTATATATATTAGAAGTTGTGTATGAATCAGTTTTCAAAGCAAGATCATTTCCTGTATGAGTTTCACAGATGATGCTGATAAGCTACACATAGACCTATATGATAGTTTGTTTATAACATTTCCTTTTAAAATGTAACTAAGGATTTATGGTTAGCGACGAAATCAGGAGCCATAAATACACATAATTAATATCAATATTTAAATTGCATGTACCATTTGCTTCTGTAACAAAATGGCTAATGAATTAGTATGAAGTTGAGAATGTATAATCTAATTATTCGGAAAGCAAGCGGTAACTATAAGTTCATATATTCTGAAATGATTATATTTTTTAGTTGCTCTAAAAACACTGTAGAATATTTGTAACACTATTTTTAAAGGAAACATGTCATTAACAAGGCGACCAATAGAACATGCTTATTAAAGCAACAAATGACATATAGGTCTATAATTCCATAAAGTAGTTCAAAGGTTATTAGCACGTCTTCTGAGATGAAATTAAATCTTAACTTTAGTTAAAGCAACTTCCCAAATGAAGAAACAACTATTGTAATTTGGAATATGGGCCAATAAGAAGAAATTGACCTATTGGGGAAAGTGAGATAATGGGTTTAAAATTAAAAGTATTTTCAGACCTTTCAATCAATGGGGCAGATTATGTAAAGGTCATCTAGCTGTTTCTATGGGCGACGGTTAACGAGGATGTCATATGGCCAGCACAACGACCAACCGCATTGACTTTCCCCAAATAATGTCAAGTACCCATTTCGCTAGGTGACTCTAGGGCGTTTTAAAAATCCCGAAATTCACATTTCCAGCCTTCAGCGGGATTTGAACCGGTCGAGACTTCAGGAATCCAGACGTTTTACCACTCGTCCACCTCGCCCACTCACGATACTGCGTTTAAGTAATTGAGATCTATTTTGATATCTTATATATCTAGATCAGGGGAGATAAGCCACACTACAGTATGTCACCATGAGAGTATCTTTCTCCGTACCTCCAATTTGTGTGTTCGACGACTAACCCAAACCCCCCCCCCCCCAGCTGTGTTACATTACAGGGGGCATAAGTTTGTTTAGCCTAGCTGTTGACGTGTCATAATCGAGCAGGCAACAAGAAACAATCCAGCCACTATTGGAGACGCTACGAAAAGGTCCCAGGTGGCATCCCCTACCTGGCCGCCCCGAATAGTGTTTACATTCAGACAAGACAAGCCTCTTAACATATTTGTTCCCAGAGTTCCGGGGATGTTTTTTTTAGTTACTTCCCCTTTTATAATTTCTGCGATGTCAGAATAGAATCTAGTATTTGTTTACCTTGGTTACTATAACCTATCTGAGTTCCGTTTTACAAGAAAAAGGTCATAATCATATGGAGAAAAAAAAAACGTTGCGTGATGAAAAAATAAACGCAGTGTAAATATGAACTTTGCAAGGAATGTCGTAATTCGAGAAGAATGTCGTAATTCAACAAAATAACCAATGATCATCAAAAGAAAATAGAGGGTAAAAAGTCGAATATTAGACAGAAAGGGAGATGAAATCAAGTTCCAAACAGATCTCAAGATCTCACAGATCCGGGCAGCATCAACGTGGAGTCCCTGTGGAAACGGAGACAATTAGGCCAATAGGAAAGTAAAAAAGGAACCATCGTTAGGGCGTAGACCAGGTCCCTGCACTGGAAGAGAGTGCCAGCAATCGTAATCAGTTTCACGGGCCTGCACAGTCTGCGTCTTGTAATGTGCAGAAAAAGGAGGACCTCGCCTTCAACCCAAGAATTGGGATTCGAGCCATCGGCAAAGGAGCTGTAACAAATTACATTTGCTTTGATCCATAAAGTGCTAAGATTCTTCCAGTTGTTTAGACAGGCCGATGAGCCCCTCGACTCAGCTTTTATGATAATTAAAATAATTTCATTCAGCTTCCAATGAATCATTAAGAACAAAGTGATGTCCAACGCTCAGTATCCTATCCTTAGATATACGTCATTGAAATGCAGACGGCAGATGGCGTTAGTTTATATATATATATATATTTTATTATATAAATATATATATATATATATATATATATATATATATATATATATATATATATATATATATCTTCTATAATACAGACGTTACTTCAAAAGAGGGGATGATTACGTCCTACATATATATATATGACATGAAATAATCAGGCTACACATGTCTATCTACCTTGACTAGAAATATTTTAGTTTTTTTCATAGCATGATTCTAAATACAAAATTAGGTATAGTGGAATGGGAGACGATTGGTGATATTGGTGTGTGTTAATTAGAAATGTGAAATATTATAATAGAGGTAGGACTGTGATTTGATGTTTGGTATTTATCTTTATAGAGACATTGTTTGTAGTGAAGCTAGAGAGACATTGTTTGTAGTGAAGCTAGAGAGACATTGTTTGTAGTGAAGCTAGAGAGACATTGTTTGTAGTGAAGCTAGAGAGACATTGTTTGTAGTGAAGCTAGAGAGACATTGTTTGTAGTGAAGCTTAAAAAACACACACACCATTTAAAAGGGGATAATCTTAAAGCTATCAAATCAACATCTCACGCTGCCATCGTAGACGAGTGAAAAGGCTTGCGAATATCAATAATCAAATTATTCCGTCACTTGGACAATTTCCCAATCAACTCTGGCATTCCAGGTTGGGCCAACAATCTCGGCTGCACATGTCTTAGTGAGTTCCATACCCTAACAGCTTTTCGCATTTTTTACCTTCCCTGAATGAAGGCCGATAACTAGTGGCTGATGAGATGGGCGGGTGGAAAAGACAGGTTTCTCTAACAACTGCGAGCTAAGAGTAAAGTAACTTTGTAATCTATTAGCACCAAGACTCTGAAAGTCTAGATGTACTGAACGGTGTCTGGACATTTTTTTTGGCATATGTTAGTAGGTAATTATAGGTATAAGTAGGAACTAAGAGGGCAGTGAGCAGGGGAGATAATGGGGTGGGGGGGGGGAGATTCTCTACCAAGATAGCAACTATATCTTTCTTAAGTGTAAATCAAAGGAAACTCTCCCAAAAGAAGCCATGTCTTCTTATGTTTGCCTTGTCAGATGTTATCGGTTTTCATGGTCCTTCTAAACTAAAAATGGGTGTCGGTTAAATAAATGTATTAGCTGTTTGTCTGTCTGGTGAACGTCAATTACACAGATAAGGACAATCATATTTTTTTGGACACTATAGAGCTGTTGAGTCCAGCTATCACTTTTGTTTCAAGTAAATAGGAGTTAAGTCGCTTGATTGACAACTGCCGTGAGAGTCTAGTCTAGATCATTTGTTTCAAGTAAATAGGAGTTAAGTCGCTTGATTGACAACTGCCCTGAGAGTCTAGTCTAGATCATTTGTTTCAAGTAAATAGGAGTTAAGTCGCTTGATTGACAACTGCCCTGAGAGTCGAGTCTAGATCATTTGTTTCAAGTAAATACCGAGAGTCTAGTCTAGATTGACAACTGCCCTGAGAGTCTAGTCTAGATTGACAACTGCCCTGAGAGTCTAGTCTAGATTGACAACTGCCCTGAGAGTCTAGTCTAGATTGACAACTGCCCTGAGAGTCTAGTCTAGATTGACAACTGCCCTGAGAGTCAAGTTTAGATCATTTGTTTCACTTTCACTTGTCACTTCTATTTGTTTTAAAGCTGAAACTTGACACTCGCAGAAACACGCCTCGATCTTCAGATTTCTCTGGCTGGGCAGGAACCACAATAAGAGTATTGGATTTCTTCTGTTGCCTTCTTTTGTCTTGGAATATTGTCCACATCTTTTACTGGGCAGGTCCAAGTACCCAGCATTTTGTTTACTTTGGTCATTTGGGAATCTTATCATAGCACGAAATCCTGCAGATGCAGATGGACAGTGACAACCAAGGTAGAAAGGTCTCAACTTCTGTTGGCTAGGTATGTTTTCCGCAAAGCTGATAGTCCACTTCTCAAAGGACTAATGTATTGGTAGGCAGTGTGATATTCGAACTGTGTATGTGTCTTACGTTGACGTGTCCATGCAGCTGCCTTTGTGTCTGTTTGTCTTTCTTGCCCTCCAAGCTTGCTTTTGTAACTATACGTACTGGTGTGACAATTTAATCAGTGGTTTCATCACACACGATTCAGGATAAGACATCAATCAATTAGCCAAACAACAAGGAGTGCCTCTCATCAAACATACACAATAAAGTTGTCCTTTTCTTCTCATTTGCACATAGACATACACACATACACACACACTTATAGCTAATAATAATAATAATCTAATAATCACTAATACTTTTCTATACGTATGTCTTCATAAAAGCATGGCTCTGAGTCTGTACAAAGCTTATATCAAACCACTCTGTCTGTCTGTCTGGTAAAAAGTTAGTACACGTTATTTCTTCCACACCCAATCTCGGATCAAGCTGAAGTTTTTGCACAATTATTTATTTTACCTGACAACACAATAATCAATAAAAAAAAAAATTAGTTTATTAACTATTGGTAATAAATTACTTTCTGTGTTATCTCAAACAAGGGAAAGAAATAGTACTTGACCGGTATAAGCTCAATTAAAAATTAATTAAACAATACAATCTTCCATGATTGTACAATCTTCGCTAGCAGATTCGTTGCCACGTTGGCTTGAGAAGTATGAGAAGTATGAGAAGTATGAGAAGTATGAGAAGTATGAGAATGTTTTATCTCACAAGTTCGTATTTAGGTCGTTCTTTTTGTTTAAAACATATTTGTATTTATTTATTTTGTGTTCGAGTCTAAATCTATTTAAGTACACGACTGAACGAACTCATTCATAGTAGTACGCCTAATAGAAGCTTTGTTGTTTTGTTTTAGAGTATTTTTTTGCAATTACTTTTTTTTCTGGACCGAAGTTCCAACCCTCCGGATATAAAAAACAGAAAAAAACAACAACAAACAACAACAAACAACAACAACAACATATACACTCACCAAACAAACAAACAAGCAAACGAATTGAATTATCGAAATAAAAACAGCGTCAATTTTGATGAATGGACTTTTGAATACACTTTATTTCCAATCTTCCTTGAAACTTTTTTTCAAATATTAAAAATAAGTTTAGCCTTCCAGGATCCAGGTCCTGAATGTCACCATCAAGTTATCATCAGAAACCAGTAATTAGTACCGATGTGAATCTTGCGTAGTTTTATGTAGGCCTACTCAAACTTCTGTAACAAAGCATAGCATGAACATACACTTTACGGGAAGTGAAAAACTTACTGGTCTAATTCGTTAAAGTACTTAGTAATTGACTGAACTACTGTGGATTCATTGGATGTTCAATATTTTATGGTGTGTGCTAGCCAATGGTTGAGAATGATGAGCGGCATTGTCGTCGGCGGTCTTAGTTACGACAGACTACTCCAGAAAGACAGCGTGAAAAGACGTGTTTTTGTTGGGAGTTAGATTTTGTTCAAAATACCATTTGATGGTATTCCTAAAGCTTCACTTATTTATTGCATTTCATCTCTAGTTGAGAAGAGCTAGTCCAGTTATTTCAAGTTGTAGAAGTTCAGATATAATATGTCTACAGCGGGTTTAGTTGTCTACCAGCAGTTTAGTTGTCTACCAGCCAGTTTAGTTGTCTACCAGCCAGTTTAGTTGTCTACCAGCCAGTTTAGTTGTCTACCAGCCAGTTTAGTTGTCTACCAGCCAGTTTAGTTGTCTACCAGCCAGTTTAGTTGTCTACCAGCCAGTTTAGTTGTCTACCAGCCAGTTTAGTTGTCTACCAGCCAGTTTGGTGCTACGTGTACACGACCATCTACAGCACAATAGCTACATTCAGCCAATGACTCACATTCAGCCAATTACTCACATTCACACAATGATTCACATTCAGCCAATGACTCACATTCAGTCAATGACTCACATTCAGTCAATGATTCACATTCAGCCAATGACTCACATTCAGTCAATGACTCACATTCAGTCAACATTGTATATTTATTTACTTACATTTTCTTTCATCTCATTTTCCAGAGATCTTGATGACCCATATTCACAGACTTCCTTGACCGCTCGACTGGCATACTGACCATATTCCCAGATTCTGTAGTCAGTACCATGGGTGGCTCCTACAATATTTGACCAATGGAGTTGGTACGAATCTGTAGAGAGAATGAAATATTAGAGGACTTAATGGTGCCCAATGGTAAAAGTTGGTATCCCCTCGTAACTACGTGCAGTTTACTTAACATACCATGTAGGTAGGCACCATGTAGGCAGGCACCATGTAGGCAGGCACCATGTAGGTATGTACCATGTAGGTAGGCACCATGTAGGTATGCACCATGTAGGTAGGCACCATGTAGGTGTGCACCATGTAGGCATACACCATGTAGGTAGGCACCATGTAGGTATGCACCATGTAGGCATACACCATGTAGGTAAACACCATGTAGGTAGGCTACATCTCAATGTGTACACAAATCTACTGTACACGCTCAACCTTAACTGGTTTGTATTGAATACTTTTATGATTTTTGAAATGATCAGATTCATGTATTGCTAAAAGAGTAAAACAGAACAGTTGTAATGTTGTATAGGCTACATGCGCATATCCCCATGCAAAACATATAAAGATAACTGGTTCATGCATGGTTTGTGCCAAAATCATTGCTGCTTTTGAGTACTTTGTATTGTTTTAAAAGAGGTGGCTATCTTAATTAATTTTAAAAAATAAAACGGTTCTCTTTCAAGTGACAACTACTAACTGTTGCACTTCAACTTTGCCACAAAATATGGTGAAATCAGATTGTTAAAAAATAACTCATGTAGTTTTTGAGATCTGAACGTGTGACTGACTACACACAACTAAATAGCTGCAGCTTGTTCCCTCTCCAGTGGCCGCTAAATACTGAAAGTTATTTAATTCATTTCTTCGTTAATCGCTTAGTTTGTAAACTGGACTGAAGCTCACCAGCACTACAATAGAGGGATATAAGCTAATCCTATATAGGCCAGGTCAGCGGGCCACCTTAAGAGCATATTATAAAATCCTCTATAGAACTTAATGTCCTTCAAAGTGGCCCATTCAACCATAGCCCAACCGGCTCATTTGGTGCCGGCCCACCGGGTATTTGCCCGAAAGCCCATATAGTCAGTCCGCCTCTGCATGATTGTAAAAGGCTGATTGATGTTGACATATACATATATTAAACATAAATGAATAACAGCACCAGGGACCAAGTTTTTAAGAGAGAAAGTAGTGAATTAAAATGCTACGAAAATAAGGGCATGCGCCGACCGAGGCTCGAACGTGTGACTCCGGATTCGACACCACCGCCTAGCGATAACGCACAAAGCGAAACTAACCTCTAGACCATCGGAATGTCCTAAAAAACATTCTTCTGATCCAGAGTCATTTCGCCCGTATGCAAATTACCACCCCAGTGGTCAAAGGTCACAAGCCCCAGCTAGCCCCTCCCCCACCCTCGCAGCATCCGTTCACTAACAATTTCGATAGAGCCTACACAGACAGCCGTTAGGCATGTATTAGACAAACGATGGCTCTATCTAATTGTATATCTCTCACAAAGACAAGTGGACAACATAAACACATAACATATAGAAGCTTCTGTGGGTACGAGCAATAATGCTGTAAATGCTCTACCTACAACATCCTACAACAATGCTCTACCTACAACTTCTTACAATAATGCTCTACCTACAACATCCTACAACAATGCTTTACCTACAACATCCCACAACAATGCTCTACCTACAACTTCTTACAACAATGCTCTACCTACAACTTCTTACAACAATGCTCTACCTACAACATCCTACAACAATGCTCTACCTACAACTTCTTACAATAATGCTCTACCTACAACATCCTACAACAATGCTTTACCTACAACATCCCACAACAATGCTCTACCTACAACTTCTTACAACAATGCTCTACCTACAACTTCTTACAACAATGCTCTACCTACAACATCCTACAACAATGCTTTACCTACAACATCCTACAACAATGCTCTACCTACAACTTCTTACAACAATGCTCTACCTACAACATCCTACAACAATGCTTTACCTACAACATCCTACAACAATGCTCTACTTACAACTTCTTACAACAATGCTCTACCTACAACTTCTTACAACAATGTTCTACGTACAACTTCTTACAACAATGCTCTACCTACAACATCCTACAACAATGTTCTACCTACAACTTCTTACAACAATGCTCTACCTACAACATCCTACAACAATGCTTTACCTACATCCTACAACAATGCTCTACCTACAACTTCTTACAACAATGCTCTACCTACAACAATGCTTTACCTACAACATCCTACAACAATGCTCTACCTACAACTTCTTACAACAATGCTCTACCTACAACATCCTACAACAATGCTCTACCTACAACTTCTTACAACAATGTACTACCTACAACTTCCTACAACGATCCTTCTAAACAGAGAACTCTTATCTTTCCCCTAGCTACGATGCACTTAATGGCGGACGTCTACAGCCAACAAAGGATGGAAACAAATCATGTAGGCCTGTGACTACAACATAGGAAACTAAACATAAGGGAAAGAAGAACATAACAAATTTATGTTACTCAATCATCAAAGGTACTTTAATTTCCAATATCTGATTTTTTAAAAATTCAATAGTCCTGTTTCCTCACAATAGTCCTGTTTCCTCACAATAGTCCTGTTTCCTCACAATTCATGTAGTCCAAAATAATGAACCAAAACTGTTTAGTTACATGCCAACACGTGACCACGATTATCTTTCATTTCTTTTGTTCTTTGATCTCGATACACACTACACAATATAGAAACTTTGTCTTTTTTGGAAGGAACGTCTGCATTTTATAAGCTAAGATAATATGACGATTTATATGAATCTCAAATCCAAAAAACAACAATAAACATTGTTGTAAAACTTGTTCGATTGAACATTAAATCTTTCCATTTCCAAGGTATTTATTTCTGAAACTACCTCCTACGTAGACATGTCTCACTAATTGTTCACTTGTCCACTGTTTCATGATCTGTCAGTGGAGATACTTTGAGAAGGGGACGGTTCATATAAATACTTAGCGTGGTTTGTCCAGCTTTGGCTGAGATCAGTTTGGTTCTAACCAATAGATTGTTTCGTGTACAAGGCTGCGGAGGTTGATTTAGTTTTTTAATTCACAAACTTTGTGAAACTGTAGGGAATGACGTGACATCATACACAATATCAAAGACGAGATTCACGTGGAACAATGAAAAAAAAAATCTATATATATAATTCTCTTCATGGCTCACGCAAGAAGAAGTAAAGGAAAGATCACTCTTTTATTTCTGCAAGTCGGACGAACTAGAGCAGGGCTGGCGAACCTTTTTCAGTCCGAGTGCCAATTAATTTCAATTTAAAAACAATGAAGATTGTTGCGTGCCCAGTAGGTCTACTAGTGACGCCGCTAAAGAAAAGAAGTGCTACAGCCAATCTGCTGTTGTGTGGTAGACGATAACAGTTTGATATCTGGTGTATACCGTGTATTCTTCAAAGTTACACACGCCGCACTTAGTTCATCGGTCAAGTAACTTCTGACATCCTAAACAAATACTTTGCATCAGCATTCTCAGCCCCAGGAGACAAAGACATATTTCTTAATTTGAACCAAGTAGACAACATAGAAGATTTAGTAGTACAAGAAAATGGAATTAAAAAACTATTAGCCAACACCAAACCAAATAAAGCGTCTGGACCTGATGGTATTCCAGCTAGATTACTCAAAGAACTAAGCAATGAGCTAGCCCCAGTGTTCAAAATACTCTTTCAGGCATCGCTTAACCAGGGCAGAGTACCAAAGGACTGGAAAGAAGCTAATGTCACCCCCCTATTTAAAAAAGGAGAAAAATCTGATCCAGGAAACTACAGACCAGTATCACTTACCAGCATCACATGTAAAATACTAGAACACATAATATGTAGCAACATCATAAACCACTTAGACAAACATAATGTCCTCACCCCATACCAACATGGCTTTAGGAAATATAGATCATGTGAAACACAACTAATAGGACTAATTGATGATTTCTCAAAAGGTTTAGATAATAGTGAACAAATAGATGCTATCTTACTAGACTTTTCCAAGGCTTTTGACAAAGTTCACCACCATAGTTTGCTTAAAAAATTAAAATATTTCGGCATTAACGGTCCACTGCATCAGTGGATTAAAGATTTTCTGATAGGGAGAGAACAAACTGTAATAATAAATGGCTCTAAATCAACACCAATAACAGTAAACTCAGGTGTACCTCAAGGAACAGTCTTGGGTCCACTACTATTTTTAATTTACATAAATGATTTACCAAATTGCATTAGTTCAGGAACAAAAGTCAGATTATTTGCAGACGATTGCATAATATATAGAACAATAAAAACAAAACAAGACACAGATATTTTACAAAGAGAATTAGATGAATTACAGAAATGGGAATCAAATTGGAGCATGTCTTTCCACCCAGAAAAATGTCAGTTGTTAAGAGTAACAAAAAAACTAAAACAAATTAATTCCACTTATCTTATTCATGGCAAACCAGTAACACAGACTAAAAACTCAAAATACCTAGGTGTTATAATAAATGAAAAACTGTCATGGAATCCACATATTGATGAAACTATAAAAAAAATCCAACAAAGCATTAGGGTTTATTAAAAGAAATTTCTATAAATCAAATAAGAACATAAAACTAAAATGTTATTTAACCTTGGTTAGGCCAATAATAGAATATGCATCCACCGTGTGGGACCCCTCAACTCAAGAAAACATTAAGAAACTGGAACAAACACAAAATAGAGCAGTGAGATTCATAACAAACGAATATTCACATTTGACTAGGGTAACACCATTAGTAAAATCACTAAATTTAGAAAGCCTTCAGGACAGAAGACTCAAAAGTAAAGTAGCAATTATACATAAAACACTGAACCATAATCTTCAAATACAAAAACAAAATTTAATAAAATACTCTGAAAGACACAAAAATAAAGGCACATTCCTCGTCCCATATGCTAGGACAAATTTGTACAAATACTCCTTCTTCCCTAGTGCTATTAGAGCATGGAATGGGTTGCCTGAGCTAGCCAGAAAAACCAGTGACTTGGCAGAATTTAAGTCATTGGTTAATATGCATGACTAAATGCATGACGCGTAGGACGTAATCATCTTCTTTTTTGAAGTAACGTCTGTATTATATAAGATAAGATAAGATCTGATTTAATATAATTCATTGTAGAAAATAAAGATTCGCATGAGTAAGTAGAAGAGAAAATTGACAGAATGGATGTTGCTACTTTTATCAGAGAATTGAAAGTTTTAGGCAGGTCATTGCAAACTTGAAGAATCTCATTTTCAGCTAATATCTGAGGTTCTAATGATCCATTTTCACGTTCAATTAAGTCAAGTTGTATTCGTAAGTCAATAAATTTCTGTCTCCACATTGCGCTGGACTGAAACTCAACTAGTTGCATTTCAAAGTGGTTTAATCCCATCAAGAAAACATGGTCAAATCCAGAGTTTCAAAATCTACTGTATCTGGATATTTTATAAATTTGGAGGTGTACTCGAATTTTCGAAATTGTTCAAAACGCAGTGAAAATTGTTCAACAGTTGTGTCAATTATCTCTAAAAACAATCTTTTCTGATAATCTTTGCCGGTAGTATCATGAACTTTTAAATCATCATAACATTTTTTCACTTTCTTAAAATATATTAATTCTTCCTTCTCTATGTCACGTTTGTAAATCTTCAACTTTTTCTCAAATGCTGTCAAGATGTCAAATGCCTGATTTTTCGAAACCTTGCAACTTCGTATTAAGTTCATTTAAATGGGATGAAAAATCGGTTAAAAAAAAACATTAGTCTGATAAGCCAGTCAACATTTGTCAATCCTGTGCAATTTTGTTTGTTATCATCCATTAAGATTCGAATTTCATCAAGGCATTCCACAAACCGTTCCAGAACGTGACCTCGGCTTAGCCAACGTATGTTGTTGTACATTAATAAGCCAGAGTAACTGGACTGAACTTCATTTAGCAGCTGTTCAAATTTTCTCATAATCAAAGCACGGGCAGTAATGAAGTTTATGGATTTTGTTACACATTTCATAATGTCTTCAAGTTCCTTTAAGCCGTTTTATGAACATAGGGCTTGTTGGTGCACAATGCAGTGAAAAGTGATTAGTGGGTGTCCAACATGTCCTGTGAACAAAGTAACGAAACTTTTCCAGTCATACTTGGAGCACCATCAGTTGTAACAGAAACTATTTTTTTGAGATCTACACCTGCATTTCTGAGTTCAGTCACAACAGTTGAACATATATCTGCACCTGTATTTCTGAGTTCAGTCACAACAGTTGGACATATATCTGCACCTGTATTTCTGAGTTCAGTCACAACTGTTGGAAATGTATATCTGCACCTGTATTTCTGAGTTCAGTCACAACAGTTGGACATATATCTGCACCTGCATTTCTGAGTTCAGTCACAACAGTTGGACATATATCTGCACCTGTATTTCTGAGTTCAGTCACAACTGTTGGAAATGTATATCTGCACCTGTATTTCTGAGTTCAGTCACAACAGTTGGACATATATCTGCACCTGCATTTCTGAGTTCAGTCACAACAGTTGGACATATATCTGCACCTGTATTTCTGAGTTCAGTCACAATAGTTGGACATATATCTGCACCTGTATTTCTGAGTTCAGTCACAACAGTTGGACATATATCTGCACCTGCATTTCTGAGTTCAGTCACAACAGTTGGACATATATCTGCACCTGCATTTCTGAGTTCAGTCACAACAGTTGGACATATATCTGCACCTGCATTTCTGAGTTCAGTCACAACAGTTGGACATATATCTGCACCTGCATTTCTGAGTTCAGTCACAACAGTTGGACATATATCTGCACCTGCATTTCTGAGTTCAGTCACAACAGTTGTACATATATCTGCACCTGTATTTCTGAGTTCAGTCACAACAGTTGGACATATATCTGCACCTGCATTTCTGAGTTCAGTCACAACAGTTGGACATATATCTGCACCTGCATTTCTGAGTTCAGTCACAAAAGTTGGACATATATCTGCACCTGCCTCTCTGAGTTCAGTCACAACAGTTGGACATATATCTGCACCTGCCTCTCTGAGTTCAGTCACAACAGTTGGACATATATCTGCACCTGTATTTCTGAGTTCAGTCACAACAGTTGGACATATATCTGCACCTGCCTCTCTGAGTTCAGTCACAAAAGTTGGACATATATCTGCACCTGCCTCTCTGAGTTCAGTCACAACAGTTGGACATATATCTGCACCTGTATTTCTGAGTTCAGTCAGAACAGTTGGACATATATCTGCACCTGCATTTCTGAGTTCAGTCACAACAGTTGGACATATATCTGCACCTGCATTTCTGAGTTCAGTCACAACAGTTGGACATATATCTGCACCTGCATTTCTGAGTTCAGTCACAACAGTTGGACATATATCTGCACCTGCCTCTCTGAGTTCAGTCACAACAGTTGGACATATATCTGCACCTGCCTCTCTGAGTTCAGTCACAACAGTTGGACATATATCTGCACCTGTTAATGTCGTTGGTTAAGTTGTTAATTTTATTAGTTCTTCGTGTATTTCATTTCATTTCCTATATTTGGCAATGATGGCCAGTCTAGCGGACCATGTCACATCATTACTTTCATCAAAGCAAATAGAATAGGCTTGACATGCATTAATATCCTTCTTTACTTGTTCTTGAATATTAACGTACAATTTCATAACTCTCGCTTTAACTGTGTTTCGGCTTATTGCCATATCTTTTATTCTCTAAATGACTTTATCCTTGTTTTGAAAGTCTTCAAACAAATAAGACGCACATTCTAACATTGCTTCCTTGATATAATCACCGTTACTTAAAGGTTTTCCATGCTTAGCTATAATTTTTGATACTTCAAAACTTGCAGCCACTAAAGAACTGGATTGTGAAATCGCTTTTTTTAACTCACGCGATATATGTTCTTTTAGCTCATCCTCGCTTTTGCCTAAAAGCCAGCTGTGATTGGACTCATAATGACGTTTTACTGATGATGTCCGACAAACAACACTTTCCAAACACATGGCACATAAGGCCTTGTTTTCTCTGTGAATCATTCCATATCTTTCAGTCCACCACTCTGAAAAGGTCTGCCACTTCCTTCTTCTTCATTAAGTTTTCTTTTTTTTATTTTTGAGAATGACATGTTATGGTAATTATTCTGATAAAAATTTATTGATGGCAACGCTAGCAATCGCTGTAAGACCGACACGTTTTCAGTATCAACAAAATGGCGGAAGTTAAGGAGATCTCGTTCAAATACGAGATTTGTCTTTGCATATTATTCATTCTTTACTAAGTACAGAATTACTTGACAAGCCTTGGGTGTAGCGAAGTATATCATAAAAATTCTATTTCTTACATAGATCACGATCAGTAGCAAAATTTACCAAATGTTTCAATCTATCTACGAGAATTGTTACCTCAAGCAATTCTTCATTAGTTTGATGCGCGACAAGCTTCTTTCACCAGATTTCAAAACTACGTGATAATGTCTTTTTTTTTATCGCGCGTAGGATTCTCGTTTTCTATATTGAATGACATCCCAAAATGACAATTCTCCTCTATATATTTCAGGAGATTAGTATCAGTTTTCTAAAGAAATTAATAATTTCCGGAGATTTCCAGGAGCTCCTGTTAAGTCGAACAGACTATGGGATAGGGAAATTATTCTACTCCTAACATGAAAACATTTAAATGAGCCACAAAAAGGATGTTTAAAAAATCTAAAGTGATTACTACTTACATTTTTCCTCAATAAATCCTTTAGGGTGAGTATTTCTTGACCAAAGCCCTTTAAACTCCACTGTGTACATAGCGTGACCACAGGCGCAACATTCGTCTTGTGGGTTGGGAGGGTCATTGTTGATGGCACTGGCAGAGTCTTCCTGGGCAGCTAAAAACAAAAAGAAAAAAACAACTGTTTAGTCGTCTGAGAGGTCTAAGTTCATGTGTCTAGACTGGCGTGCCCTGGATGGCAAAATATGTAGGTCACAGCTGGGGCTGCGTAGCCATAGGTAATACTGCATTTCTCATTAATCTTCGGACTCGAAGACAAGCCTTATTATTACAATAACAATAATTTTTGACAGGCGAAGTAAAAAGCCATGACATGAGCCCTCGCTATCAGGCTCTGTAGCAAGTATCTAAAACTTGGCCACATATTTCTTTAGTAGATTCGATGTCATGATACAAAGAAATATAACTTGGCCAGATATTTGTTTAGTAGGAGATTTGAAGTCATGATACAAAGAGATATAACTTGACCAGATATTTCTTTAGTAAGAGGTTTGAAGCCATGATACAAAGAAATATAACTTGACCAGATATTTCTTTAGTAGGAGATTTGAAGTCATGATACAAAGAAATTAACTTGGCCAGATATTTCTTTAGTAAGAGGTTTGAAGTCATGATACAAAGAAATATAACTTGACCAGATATTTCTTTAGTAGGAGGTTTGAAGTCATGATACAAAAAATATAACTTGACCAGATATTTCTTTAGTAGGAGGTTTGAAGTCATGATACAAAGAAATATAACTTGGCCAGATATTTCTATAGTAAGAGGTTTGAAGTCATGATACAAAGAAATATAACTTGACCAGATATTTCTATAGTAAGAGGTTTGAAGTCATGATACAAAGAAATATAACTTGACCAGATATTTCTATAGTAAGAGGTTTGAAGTCATGATACAAAGAAATATAACTTGACCAGATATTTCTATAGTAAGAGGTTTGAAGTCATGATACAAATACATATAACTTGACCAGATATTTCTTTAGTAGGAGGTTTGAAGTCATGTCGTAAAGAGATACAGTGACAAAGAGTGACAGTTGCCAGAATAAAAAAAAATACATGGTCAATGATTGAGCCTTTTACACTGAATTGGTTCCAATATAAGTAAATTTTAGAATACTACAACCAATCGCACTTGACGTGAAACTTTTGCTTGAAATAAATCTATCGTCCTGTTTCAACGTCCTGAATCTACATCACGTGACCTCTTATAGAACGATGACGATGTACTGCCATGAAGCTTCAACACCAAACCAACTCTCAAAATGCCACACTCATTTATCTTAATTTGTTTTATTGTCCTGCCAACGTTATCCTCTGGTAGTCTGATGCTCTTTCAATCTGTTGAGTATATATACAACTTTGTATTGAAGACATATGTCGTAGCCTGTTGTTGTTTTTTAACTGTATCATTTCCACATAAATAGTACATACAGAACTGGTTGAAGACATTTATGTTTCAATTGTGTATTGATCGAGTTCAAGTTTCTGAAGATGAGGTATAACAGAATTACTTCAAGTTGTTTTTTATTTCTATCTTGTAGTTCATTCACGACACAATAACCTTAAGAAATGATAAAAAGCAATTACTTAGAACGTGAGACGGTAGATTAGAACAAGTAATGTAAGCACACTAATGCTTCCTAACGTAGGTGAACTAAGGTTCCACTAGAGTCCAGCTGGTGTTTCGTGTATTGGTATCTGCCAGAATTATGTTCCTGTTTTTAATATTTTTCATAGCAATTAAAAAACCCAATAGTATCAGCAGTATGTGACTTAAATAATCAACTATATTATAGTTCAAACAGCCGTTCAAAATCTTTCTGTCAGTTACAAGCAGCATTGTATGAGAACCATTAAAAAAACAACAACTAGATGTTACTACAGAAGATGTGCAAGTCACAAATCACTATCGATTTTCGACTATATGTAACCTCTAGCTTGCAGTGAAACAAAGAATCCGACCCTATAGTTTCGGAAGGCAAAAGAATCTGACCCAATGTTACCGGATTAACAAAAGATCCAGTATCATAGCTTCAAGGATCCGACCCAATAGCATCAGATTAATAAAAGATCGGGTTTCATAGCTTCAAGGATCCGACCCAATAGCATCGGAATAACAAAAGATACAGTGTCATAGCTTCAAGGATCCGACCCAAAAGGCATCGGATTAACAAAAGATACAGTATCATAGCTTAAGGATCCGACCCAATAGCATCAGATTAATTAAAGATCCAGTTTCATAACTTCAAGGATCTGACCTCAAATCACAAGCTAAGACATTCTAACATATAGAAATATTTGTATCAACTTGCTTATGTTTGTATTACTTTACAACGATATCTGAGAACAGTAACAATTCCAATATAGATAAATACTATTAGAATAAGTTAAACAACATTTGCATACAACTTACACAACACTAGTAAAGTCACAACCAAAGTGACCAAATAGACAGACGCCATCTTCCACAGTAGATATATTACATATACCGCTTGTCAAGAGCAGACAACTCCAGGATATAAATCTTGGAGCAGGCGAGAATGTCGTCAGAATGTGCAGGTTTGAAGTGTCACCAAGAGTGGGCTAGCTTGGTCACAGTGGGGGACAAGCTGCGACATGGAGTAAAGGAGGAACGTCGAGTGAGTGAGGAAATGGGAGTAGTGGGCGCTCACGAGGGAAGCATCTATGCATGGGATACAAGTGTACTTGACAAATACTTAGGCTGTCAGAGGTACACCAGACATAATGACACTGACACTTAACTGTGCTCTACTTTTAAACAACAAGAGTGACCTAAGATCACGTGATTTTGTGATGTGACCTAAGATCACGCGTTTTTGCGATGTGCCCTGAGATCACGTGAATTTGTGATTGAAATTAAAATGACATGTTTTTCTGGAGTGACCTAAGATCAAGGGATTTTACTTCGGTGTGACTAGATATCACGTGATTTTGTAATGTGACCTAAGATCGCGTTTTTGTTTTGTATTTGAGCTATGTTCAAGTGATGTTGTGATATGACAAAATATTACCTGATTTATTATGTGACCTAAGCCCACAGGATTTTTGCGGTGTGACCTAATAATGAGTGTTTTTACAAACCTAAAATCAGCCCACTCTGTCTGTCTGGTAAAAAATGTTATTTCCCCCACACCCATTCTCGGATCACGCTGAAACTTGGCACAATTCTTCATTGACATAGGCAAGATAAAAGAAAAGTAACCAACTAGACAATTAGTTCTACATAATCGGGTTAGGGTGAGAGAGTAACACACATTGAGACAGCAAGACAGAGACACGAACAGGAAGCAGTTATATATCCTAAATATCTATTTGCAAAACACATACTGATTCATTTATCATGAACAAATTTCTAAAACCACCGAACGGATTTGCATGAAATGTTGACCTCTTTAGAACATGTTTCTTTGAGGGAGGGGGAGCATTTGAATGCGGACCGTCCAAAATGCATTATTTTCCTTAAGAGCATGTATGTCGGGAACAAATCAACAGGCGTAGCCGGTGTGTAGTACTAGTAGGCCCCTACATATATAAAGACAGGCACATAGAGTAGGTCAGGAATTGGCAGACTGGCGTAAGGAAAAGTCATCAAATAAAAAAAAACCCAACTATGTGTATAATAATACACCACACATAATCGCAATGAAGACAAAAATAGATAACCAATTAAAAATTGTAAATATATGTTCCGACTCGAGGCTCAAAATAATTTAAAGAAAGACTACAGCAAATGACGATCACGTGATGTAGGTATTTTCTTTGCTTAGACTTTGTGCTGTACTATAGGTTTTAGTCATACAAGACTGAATGGCAGAAAGAGTAAGTACTATAGGTTTTAGTCATACAACACTGAATGGCAGAAAGAGTAAGTACTATAGGTTTTAGTCATACAAGACTGAATGGCAGAAAGAGTAAGTACTATAGGTTTTAGTCATACAAGACTTAATGTCAGAAAGAGTAAGTACTATAGGTTCTAGTCATACAAGACTGAATGGCAGAAAGAGTAAGTACTATAGGTTCTAGTCATACAAGACTGAATGTCAGAAAGAGTAAGTACTATAGGTTCTAGTAATACAAGACTGAATGTCAGAAAGAGTAAGTACTATAGGTTCTAGTCATACAAGACTGAATGGCAGAAAGAGTAAGTACTATAGGTTCTAGTCATACAAGACTGAATGTCAGAAAGAGTAAGTACTATAGGTTCTGGTCATACAAGACTGAATGTCAGAAAGAGTAAGTACTATAGGTTCTAGTCATACAAGACTGAATGTCAGAAAGAGGAAGTACTATAGGTTCTAGTCATACAAGACTGAATGTCAGAAAGAGTAAGTACTATAGGTTTTAGTCATACAAGACTGAATGTCAGAAAGAGTAAGTACTATAGGTTCTAGTCATACAAGACTGAATGTCAGAAAGAGTAAGTACTATAGGTTCTAGTCATACAAGACTGAATGTCAGAAAGAGTGTAGCCTATAAACTAAAGCAATCGATCTATCCTTCTACAAGTTTTTAATTGCCTGCTGCACCAGACATGATCTTGAGCGACCTGACACAACTATGTAGTCGTATAAATAGCAAGTTTGCCCAAGTAAAACATGACTCCACATCATCTCGTAGATCACACAGTGCGGGAGAAAGAAGGCCTGGCAAAGTTTGGCTTGGGTAGAAACAGGAACGATAACTTGTTGGCTTATTGCACATAGACAAGCAGAGTTTTGAAACTTGAGTGACATTCTCCGATATATATGGTTAAACTTCATTATCATTGTTAACATAACTTCGAAGCATAAGAGCATTTGCTTTTTTGTTAATTGTCATATTGACTATTTATCTTATGTTTCTAACCTAAAGGAAGTCTCAATGAGAAAGCTATGTGTTGAAGAAAACTTTTTATTTCAATATTTCAACTTGTAGGACGATTAACGTTTAGACCTACTTCTAATCACCCCAAGATAGTTGCAGAGATTTGTACAACTCGTTTCTGATAAAATCGATTACTTCTCTATCAAGAATCACATCCATAGAATAACTCAAACGTAACTTCTATAAACAACGTTGGAGGTATGCACACATGTTAGTTCACTACAAGTACAAGAAAATAGTTCGTTACATACAATCACATTGAGAGGCTTGGTAGTAGAGATAGGAAGTAGGTCTTAGATAGAAGTAGGTTTGGAAAAGCTGGGTATCAGTTGTTGCTGGGTATCAGAGAGTTGTGGGTGGGTATCAGAGAGTTGTGGGTGGGTATCAGAGAGTTGTGGGTGGGTATCAGAGAGTTGTGGGTGGGTATCAGATAGTTGTTGCTGGGTATCAGAGAGTTGTGGGTGGGTATCAGAGAGTTGTGGGTGGGTATCAGTTGTTGCTGGGTATCAGATAGTTGTTGCTGGGTATCAGAGAGTTGTGGGTGGGTATCAGAGAGTTGTGGGTGGGTATCAGAGAGTTGTGGGTGGGTATCAGAGAGTTGTGGGTGGGTATCAGAAAGCTTAGATACTTGTGGGTGTGAAGAGTTGTGGGGGAGTAAGAGTTTGAAGTGGGGTGGAAAGAGAAGCTCTCATTCTAACAGGAGTTCATTTAAGTGACAAGTCATTGAAAGTTTGACATGACAAGTGAACTGACCTCAATTTGACACCAAACATGTTGGCCAAAAATAAAAAAGTAAATTTGAAAACGAGTTACTTCGCGTCTTGTGATGGGATGGAACATTATATAATAGCGAGTCAATGTTTCATTCAACTGGTTACATAGTGGAAGATTTAAGTGATTTAAATAATTCGTTCTGAATTAAATGAAATGACTGTATATATAAGTCAAGTTCTCCTGTCAGACCTTGCGATCTATGGGGCAGATGATGCAAAGTTCAACTGCTTCAGTGGCCCACGGTGTCATAAAACCAGCACAACGACCAACCATTTTTACATTTACCAAACTCATAGCTTGGTGGACTCAAAGGTGCCCTTAAGATCACAAAATTAAAAATCCCAGGATTCGAACTCAGGTCCCACGGCTCATAAGCCAAGCTCTATATAACAGCCACCTAGCCTCCTATGAATGCCCATAGTTTACTCCCCCCCCCCCAAACACCTTCAATTCATGAAGACATTCTCAGTTGAGAGTAAGAATTGAAAACAGTCATGGAAACAATTTCCCTTGAACTCAACACTTTGTGTATAGATCTTACTGGTTTATCAGAGGCGTACACAAGTAGGCTTCTTAGAAGTTGTCTGTTGAGATTTGTGTGTGTTATTTCATAGTTATTGTTCTTTCAGTTCATAGGAAGTCATAAAAATAGAAATAACAAAATTTAAAGCCTTCTATTGGTATAGAGATGGGCTTTCAAACAGAGAGTATTCTCAAGTCTAGTCTCATAAAGGTTAATCTTTATCTTTTTCACATGAAAGAACTGGAGGGTTAATACCTCTTGTAGTTTCAATGGGAGACTATACTAACGTACAAAGTCGTCTGCCAGAAGAGGTGAGACTATTCTCACGGCTATTAGCTCGAAAAGTGTGACTTCCTGTTGTTTTTTTTTTTTTTGTCTTACGGATATTGAAATATTGATAAGATTCGTTTTTTTTTTTTTTTGGAAATTGTCGTAAACTTCAATGTTTAATCATTAACTTTTGAACAGGATGAGTGGCTCTTCGTTGGGATTTACTGATTGGTGTAAGTTGTGCCATGTTGACCTTATTATCAAACTAATTGACAAGAGGTCTGACTTTTCGCTACACTTAAACCACAGAGGCAGAGGCCCAGTGGCTATAAAGTCGATTGTGTTACTGTGAAGGTAGAGACTTTTAGCCATAACTTGAGTGTATAGATATCTTACGTTAGTGCATGTTAGTCAGTGACTCGGTATATGTAGATGTATAAGTCAATACTGGGAAAAGTCTATGACTAAAGTACGTTAAGGGTTGGCAACATTTTGGCACTATTGTGTAAATGAAAGACATTTAGTGTTGTACTCTTCGTTGATTTATTTAGACCTTGGTCACATTCACAATCGTTTGGGTGAAAAATTACTTAGAGATTAGTTGGCAACAATCATATAATAACATTATCTTCATTTTACAGAGAAGACGCGAAAGATAAAGAGAGAAAGAGAGAGAGAGAGAGAGAGAGTAAGACAGAAAAAAAAAGAGAGACGAGATGAGTATCTAATGCAATTATTATTTCTGTATTTCAAACAATTCATAGATTTTCTCTACACTATAAAATAAATTACAAAGTTTTTTAAAAACTATTAATAGTGAAAAGTTTTTAAAATGGTGTATTGACATGAAAAAAAAAAACAACTGCTTGCATTGTTCAATTTCAAAGTGAAAGTTTGACTTTCAGTCAAGAATCAAGTAGTAGAGCTGTTTGCATAGAACTTTCACAAATCTAAATTGTATCATGATGTTGGAGTTTCTAGTTTTTGTGATCTAAAAGGGACGGACAGTCGGACGACCGATGGACCACACAAAACTTATAGCGGCTATTCCCATTTTGGGGGCTTCTAAAAACTAATTAAGAAGCGAAACATTACGTATAAAAAAGAGAAAAAAAAAGGGGGGGGGATATATGAAACTATAGAAAAAACTTAATTCAAAATGGCCAACTAAGCACAGACACACAAACACACACACACAGAGAAATGAAAACATGTATACACCCATTCTTCATTCTCGTGTTCACATTTATCTAGACCTGACTGGCGCAAGCTAATTTAAAAAAATACATAAAATGGGAAAAGTTATGATACCGCAGGACAGATAATTACCCACTGAGGCGCCCGATGAACCGAAATCTTCCCTGGATTCATCTTGTTCAGACCTAATTAACTTCTCGTTAGCAAGTGAACAGAACCTGGTCTTGAAGTTGTTAGCCCATCTCAAGAAACAGGTTGAGTGTTTGAGAAACAATTTGTTTCTTTTCATCTTTGTTTACAAACAAAACCAAAGCATGTTAGTCTCTCCCCCCTGATTCCCTCCCCTTTGACACTTCACTTCGGCCTATTCTCGCTTCTGTAAGTAACAAGCCATTCATCTTTTTATGATGAGTTAATTGATTATTTTATTATTATTTGAGGATTTTATAAAATTAAAGTTAATAGACATGGTTATTTGTTTACACTTTGAGTTTTAAAATCCCTTTTACATTCTTTATGCAATAAAATGTATGCCATTAAATTCAGAATGAGATAAAAAAAAAAAGGGATATGAAGCAATGTGGTGGCTATATAAAGGTAAGAAAGCGAACAGAGATTAGGAGAAATTTAAAATAAAAAACAAAAAAAACGACGTGATATTGAAAGATCAATGTTGCCAACTATTATTTTGTACTTCAAGCATAGACATAGAAATGTATATATATATATATATATTTATATATATATATATATATATATATATATATATATATATATATATATATATATATATATATATATAGGTCTGTAACTGCAAAGCGAAACAAAGCTTAGAAATTTGATTTGACAGTGTTGAAAAGAGCACAAAATTGACTACACAGTTGACAAAACTACTAGCATTCAACACCAGCTACACCGTTGATTTGTTCCCTGGTCATATAGTGTTCATTTTGACCAGTCACCCCTCTTTTTTTTTCTTTTCTTTTCCACTTTCAGTTTTTGCATCCAGTCCATTAGTGAACTCAGAGGACTCCCCGTAGGTGAACGCCCTTGCTGGAGATTCGGCCTACTATGTATAATTCAGGCAGAAGAACAGTTCTTAACTTACATATATTTTTTTTAAAAAATTCGATGGGCCCTTTCAGAGCTGACTCCCTATGTAAAAAAAAAATGTTTGTAAAATGTTTTTCATATTTCGAGACACCCGAACGACAGTCCAGCGCGCATAACGCACGGCCAGATACTGCAGACGTGAAGTTCCGGCCTACTGGAACAGTTTAATATTGATTATGTAGTAGATTGAGAAAAATAAACCTCTTTTAAAATAAAGATTACTATTATTACATACCAAGGGCGATCTCTTTTCAACTGCGCATTGATATATCTCAAAAAGAAACCAAAGAGAGCAAACTCGGCGGCAAAGTTTTATGATTAGGAAATTTCACATTTCTTGGTCATATATTACATGACATTTCATTAATTATCAGCCCATTACCTGTGTCAGTTATCTCCCTTCCACAGTTTACTTTAAACGCGGCACAACTCCTACTTGTCTAGACACAAGGGCGTTTACTCGCGATTTAAAAAAAAAAATAGTTTTGATTAACAAGTGTTAGGGTGAAAAAGTATGCTGTTAATTAGACAATTAGTCACTTATAAAAGTAACTTTTTTTTAAATTGTGTGAAATCGGTAAACCAGCGGGTGGTCCGATATACAGGCAAGAGAAGGTAAATCAAATAGCAATCTGATGTTTGACTTCTGTGGATTCTGTTTCTTAAATTAAAATAAATGCTCAGATTTGAATTATTTTATTGTTTTTTTTTTTAATTTTGTTTATAAATTTTCAATAACGGAAATCTAAGCCAGGTGGTCCTAACAAAAACAAAACATAACAAACAAAAAACATAAATGGAAGATAATAGACAGCAGAATTGATTGAATAAAAAAACAAAACAAAGAAACTGTTGTGACTAGATGAAGTCTTGACTGCAAAGAAAGTCACTCTATTCCTTATGAAGGTCGCACAAATATTTGGAAATAAACACTAAGAATTAAAAACACATTAAGATCCTCTTCACCACAGATGAACAAAATACTTCAACTCAAAACAGTACTCGTTTACGTCCCCTAGAAGCAGGGGCAAAGAACTGATGCTTGAATGTAAGGAAAAGACGTTTACGTCCCCTAGAAGCAGGGGCACAGAATAGATGCTTGAATGTAAGGAAAAGACAACTCGGCAGGTGGGAAGAAAGACCGTCGCTTCGAGAGAGAAGAGAGGCGTTGAGAGTTAGGAATAGAGAACTGGGACTGGATGGACACGAGAGATAACTCTACCTCTTAGAGAACTTAAAACAATCGTAGTTCTATAGCAATAGATCAGAAGATGCAAACTATCAAGCATTATTAAAGCATAAAAGATGAAACGTTCCAGTAATATTATAGATAGAAGCTAAATAAGTATTAAATAGTGATTAAAATACAGCATATTTTTAATCACAAAATGTAGTTTCCTTTTTTTTTCAATATTAAAGATTTTCATTTATTGCGGAAAAACTATCAATTGTTAGCACTTTTGGTGTATCCAGTGTGCAAAATGAAAGCAGTGTTGCTAAGCAATATTTCCTTTAAAGTCCATGATAATTATGATGCATTTCTAGCAGTACAGAATCACATTTTCGAAGCTCTTTCGTTCGCAGCACAAAATAATATCAATATGGTCTAAGTCGATGTGTCTAGCATTGGCGACAGTGAAGTTAAGTTAAGCCTTTTTGACATTGTTTAGCTGTGGGTCGAAATCCCCAATATCTTCTCAAACTGTAGTGCATTTCCCAACCTCCCCGTTGGAGATCTCGACGTTCTGATAAAAGAGAGAAACAAGTAGGTTGGGAGACGTTTCCCCTATTTAATCAAGAGATACATCACACACCTGTTTCACTTAGAAATCCATATTACAATACCAATGACTAATGTTTCAAACATAAAAGTGTTACAACGAAGACACGTGATTTCATCATCTAGGCTCTAATAGTTCACGCTTCTAATATTGGTCTAAATAAGATTTGCAGTTAGACTGAGTTTATAACTTACATGCCAGTTGTGTTGTGTTTTGTCCCTATGACATTTGTAATTTGTCTTATTACTCTGAGAACTCTGATGTTGTTCAA
Source organism: Biomphalaria sudanica (assembly GCA_036873155.1). Taxonomy (NCBI): domain Eukaryota; kingdom Metazoa; phylum Mollusca; class Gastropoda; family Planorbidae; genus Biomphalaria; species Biomphalaria sudanica. Next base: position 126,279 of record JAZGLO010000030.1, read on the forward strand.
TGGAGCTTCATCTCTGCCCACAAATAAAACAACCATTGGCAGCCCCTCCCCCCTATTCTCTCTGTGGCTGCCTGAACGCAGACATGAAAGATACGTCGGAATAGACATTGGACTTCAGACAACTATACTATGATTTGTTTGTTCTTCCCGGCTGTCTTCATCTAGATTTATAAGCTAAACTTTCGCTGGTAGATCTGCTCTACTTCTTCTCTTAACTGGTCATACTGGAGTCACTGCCCCTTAACTCCTGTCAGGTTAAACTAGTGAAACCGAGTCAGACACAGATTGGACAAGACAGACTACAACACTTATATCACTGAGTGGTGTCCAGTTGGTCAAGACACACGTAAAGCAGAGCATCACCTCACAGGAGACATGTTTGACTCATTAATTACATCTTTAAATTGAAATAGCATCGCACTCCAACCTTAGAATTCCGTTTTTTAGCGGCCCCCGAAAGGGGAAAGACGCTATTAGTTTTGTGCGAAATGTCTGTCCGTCCGTCCCGTTTAGATCTCGTAAACTAGAAAAGATATTGAAAATCCGACATCACAATATTTTTGACCATTCAAAGTTCTGATGCAACGGCTACTTTTTTTTTTTCTGAAAGCGAAAAATCTAATTTTTAAAATCAGTTATGCAAGCAGTTTTTTAAAGAGAAAAAGCTAATTAGTATGCATTTATAAGTTAGACCTAATTTAAAACGAATAGTAATCTTGTAAACTTCATTTTTCAAAATTTTTTTTTTTGCGGAATTTTTATTTATTTATTTTTTTTTTTTTGACGATTCGAATAAGAGATAGAGCTTTTCAAAACAATTAGATCAATTATAAGACATCAGTTAGGCCATGGGAGGCGCGGTGGCTGAGCGGTAAAGCGCTTGGCTTCCGAACCGGGGTCCCGGGTTCGAATCCTAGTGAAGACTGGGATTTTCAACTTTAGAATCTTTGGGCGCCTCTGAGTCCACTAAGCTCTAATGGGTAAAAGTAACGGCGGTTGGTCGTTGTGCTGGCTACATGACACCCTCGTTAACCGTAGGCCACAAAAACAGAAGAACTTTACATCATCTGCCATATAGACCACAAGGTTAGGCCAGGTTCACGTCTAACTTTACATTCACTTTCACCTATCCTTTGATCTGCGGGACCGTTGGGACACTACACAAGATCTGTTAACCTTCTTTCTCCATTCTTATCTCTTATTTGTCTTTGATATAATTTCATTTGGATGTTCTTTCTGAAAATATTGAAGCCTGCCTGGGTGGACCACTTCGGGGGCCGATTTTGAGTTTGTGTTTCCACACAAACTGTCTTTTGTAACCTTGTTTATTTTTGACATGCGCACTTCAATCGATTGCTTAAATAAGAAGACACCGTCCTGCATCTATAAAATTAGACGTAGATTCCACACTGTGTAATGACTCAACCGTCTGCCCCAAGTCTCAAAAGACTTTTACCAACGTTTGATCTTGTTTCGTGAGAACACAAACTTAGAACTCATTCAGTCAATGCTTTGGGAGTTATGTTGACTTGACCAAACAAAACAATAACAACAACAACTTATGATGAGTTGATTCATAACACAGTATAGAATCTAGGTCTAAGTGTAGAAAGTGCAGGACCGTGTCTTTTTATCCCACGGGGCCGGCAATCTAAGGTTCATGCTTCAAGATTTCATCTAAAGTGAAAGTACCCCTTTCAGACCTTGCGATCTATAGGGCAGATGATGTAAAGGTCGCTCTGTTTCTATGGCCAACGGTGAACGAGGATGTCATGTGGCCAGCACAACGATCGACCGCTTTACTTTTCCAACTAATGTCTGGTACTCATTAGAGCTGGGTGGACTCCTGGGTGCCTTAAAATCATAAAACTAAAAATCCAAGATTGGAACCCGAAACCCCTTGCTTCGGAAGTCAAGTGCATTACCACTAAGCTAAGTAAGATAGGTTTTGTTAAACAGTAGCTATTAAAATAATCTAGTCTTCTATTTAAAAAAAAACTGTTCTGAAAAAAAAATCTAATACATTTTTAAAATAGTTTTTTTTAGCTTTACATTTGGATTACAGACAGACGAGCTTGACATCATCTGCCCTATAGACCACAAGGTCTGAAAGGGAACTTTTTACATTTGTATTACAATTTAAATGCCCAGAATGCATCTTGTCCCACCGCTAATCCCCGAAGCTATAATGTCTATAGGTCAATTCCATTAATCAAAAATACAAATGTCCAGAGCTTGGCTGTTCATAGTGCATCTGTCAATGCTAGTACAGATCGTTCAAGTGTAAATCATAGCCCCAGGCACTATCACATTCTTAGGTCACACATGGTAATCTTTATTGACAAAAATGTCTATTCAGATGTACGTACTGTATGATTTGCAGTTTCACTGATCAAATTACACAAAGCAACAAAATAACCACGTCTACTTCAAGGACTAAATGACAGAGTTGTACACCTTTAAATACCAGATCATATTTACAGCAAAGCATTGATAGAATTAATCACATTTTTTAAAATTGCTGACAGAATAACTTCGTTTCTTTAGACACAAGCTGCCTATAACAACATCGTGTGCACTGTTTCAGTAAGAAAATCCATCCTTATATCAGGCGTATAAATAGGAGAGAAGAATCCTTAAACACAAGTGACATGTTGACTTTGATGGATGGTTACGATCGAGTTCCATAGTTTCAACATAGAAATCATCATTAGGCTGGCTTGTTATCGCCCTTTGCCTTCTCATTCTAGAAAACATTACAAGAAATTCTCTGATAAAGAATTCAATTTTCCAACTTTGCTGACGCCATTTATAATTTCTCTAAAGTTTTAATTAGGGAGAAAATATTCGTTCCACTTCCTCTCTCTCTCTCTCTCTCTCTCTCTGTCTCTCTTTCTATTCTCTTCCTCTCTCTCTCCTCTTCCTCTCTCTTTCTATTCTCTACCTCCCTCTCTTTCTATTCTCTACCTCCCTCTCTTTCTATTCTCTTCCCACTCCTTATTTTTCTCACCCAAGTATACGTCTAGACGCTCGCAGAAGAAAGATGACAAAGAAATAGCTTTTAGTTTATTAAGTACATGTTTATAGATTAATGTTGGTATGTTGTCTTACAACGTATGAATTGTGTAGTGAATTGAGTGGTATAACTACATAACTGAGGTGGCTCGGGCCGTATAACTACATAACTGAGGTGGCTCAGGTCGTATAACTACATAACTGAGGTGGCTCGGGTCGTATAGCTACATAACTGAGGTGGCTGAGTGGTATAACTACATTACTGAGGTGGCTCGTGTAGTAAAAACTACATAACTGAGGTGGCTCGGGTCGTATAACTACATAACTGAGGTGGCTCGGGTCGTATAACTACATAACTGAGGTGGCTGAGAGTATAACTACATAACTGAGGTGGCTCGGGCCGTATAACTACATAACTGAGGTGGCTCAGGTCGTATAACTACATAACTGAGGTGGCTCGGGTCGTATAGCTACATAACTGAGGTGGCTGAGTGGTATAACTACATTACTGAGGTGGCTCGTGTAGTAAAAACTACATAACTGAGGTGGCTCGGGTCGTATAACTACATAACTGAGGTGGCTCGGGTCGTATAACTACATAACTGAGGTGGCTTGTGTCATATAACTACATAACGGAGGTGGCTTGTGTCATATAACTACATTACTGAGGTGGCTCGTGTAGTAAAAACTACATAACTGAGGTGGCTCGGGTCGTATAACTACATAACTGAGGTGGCTCGGGTCGTATAACTACATAACTGAGGTGGCTCGGGTCGTATAACTACATTACTGAGGTGGCTCGTGTAGTAAAAACTACATAACTGAGGTGGCTCGGGTCGTATAACTACATAACTGAGGTGGCTTGTGTCATATAACTACATAACGGAGGTGGCTTGTGTCATATAACTACATAACGGAGGTGGCTCGTGTCGTATAACTACATAACTGAGGTGGCTCGTGTCGTATAACTACATAACTGAGGTGGCTCAGGTCGTATAACTACATAACTGAGGTGGCTCGGGTCGTATAGCTACATAACTGAGGTGGCTGAGTGGTATAACTACATTACTGAGGTGGCTCGTGTAGTAAAAACTACATAACTGAGGTGGCTCGTGTCGTAAAAACTACATAACTGAGGTGGCTTGTGTCATATAACTACATAACGGAGGTGGCTTGTGTCATATAACTACATAACGGAGGTGGCTTGTGTCATATAACTACATAACGGAGGTGGCTCGGGTCGTATAACTACATAACTGAAGTGGCTCAGGTCGTATAACGATTTGTCTCGCTCGAGTTCAACTCCCAATGTAGACAATACATTTTCAAGTGGTGACTTGAGTTCAACTCCCAATGTAGACAATACATTATCAAGTGGTGACTTGAGTTCAACTCCCAATGAAGACAATACATTATCAAGTGGTGACTTGAGCCGAGCTGTGTGTTTGCTGAGCAGCACAGAAACCTTCTCCCAGATTCCCCCTCCCTACGTTACCCCTAATGAGATTAGATCAGTGCGCACTAAACACGTGATAGCGGCATGGATGACGCGCTGCACACAAAAAAGTTCTATTAAATAAATGTAAAAACAGATAAAATCAAAACTTGGTTTTCAGAGATCAAAGTATGACATTTTCTTTTCTACAAAACACTTGAGAAACACTTAATACGATAGAAGAGTAAAACTAACACTCTGTTCTGACTAGAAGCAAACTAAAGCCAACAGTCAAGCGAGTACTTGCTTCTTGTATCATACATTCTATCCTGTATATTTCAAATATTGTTCTGCCTTCACCCTGTTATGTCATCATGAGTTCTGCCTTCACCCTGTTACGTCTTGAGTTCTGCCGTCACCCTGTTATGTCATGAGTTCTGCCTTATCCCTGTTACGTCTTGAGTTCTGCCTTCACCCTGTTATTCATGAGTTCTGTCTTCACCCTGTTATGTCTTGAGTTCTGCCTTCACCGTTATGTCTTGAGTTCTGCCTTCACCCAGTTATGTCTTGAGTTCTACCTTCACCCTGTTATGTTTGGAGTTCTACCTTCACCCTGTTATGTCTTGAGTTCTGTCTTCACCCTGTTATGTCTTGAGTTCTACCTTCACCCTGTTATTATGTCTTGAATTCTGTCTTCACCCTGTTATGTCTTGAGTTCTACCTTCACCCTGTTATGTCTTGAGTTCTACCTTCACCCTGTTATGTCTTGAGTTCTACCTTCACCCTGTTATGTTTGGAGTTCTACCTTCACCCTGTTATGTCTTGAGTTCTGTCTTCACCCTGTTATGTCTTGAGTTCTACCTTCACCCTGTTATTATGTCTTGAATTCTGTCTTCACCCTGTTATGTCTTGAGTTCTACCTTCACCCTGTTATGTCTTGAGTTCTACCTTCACCCTGTTAATATGTCTTGAGTTCTGTCTTCACCCTGTTATGTCTTGAGTTCTACCTTCACCCTGTTATGTCTTGAGTTCTACCTTCACCCTGTTATGTCTTGAGTTCTGTCTTCACCCTGTTAATATGTCTTGAGTTCTGCCTTCACTCTGTTATGTCTTAAGTTCTGTCTTCACCCTGTTATGTCTTGAGTTCTGCCTTCACCCTGTTATGTCTTGAGTTCTGTCTTCACCCTGTTATGTCGTGAGTTTTACCTTCACCCTGTTAATATGTCTTGAGTTCTGTTTTCACCCTGTTATATCTTGAGTTCTACCTTCACCCTGTTATGTCTTGAGTTCTACCTTCACCCTGTTATGTCTTGAGTTCTGTCTTCACCCTGTTATGTCTTGAGTTCTGTCTTCACCCTGTTATGTCTTGAGTTCTGCCTTCACCGTTATGTCTTGAGTTCTGCCTTCACCCTGTTATGTCTTGAGTTCTACCTTCACCCTGTTATGTATGGAGTTCTACCTTCACCCTGTTATGTCTTGAGTTCTACCTTCACCCTGTTATGTCTTGAGTTCTACCTTCACCCTGTTATGTCTTGACTTCTACCTTCACCCTGTTATGTCTTGAGTTCTACCTTCACCCTGTTATGTCTTGAGTTCTGTCTTCACCCTGTTATGTCTTGAGTTCTACCTTCACCCTGTTATGTCTTGAGTTCTACCTTCACCCTGTTATGTCTTGAGTTCTACCTTCACCCTGTTCTGTCTTGAGTTCTACCTTCACCCTGTTATGTCTTGAGTTCTGCCTTCACCCTGTTATGTCTTGAGTTCTACCTTCACCCTGTTATGTCTTGAGTTCTACCTTCACCCTGTTATGTCTTGAGTTCTACCTTCACCCTGTTATGTCTTGAGTTCTACCTTCACCCTGTTATGTCTTGAGTTCTACCTTCACCCTGTTATGTCTTGAGTTCTGTCTTCACCCTGTTATGTCTTGAGTTCTACCTTTACCCTGTTATGTCTTGAGTTCTGTCTTCACCCTGTTATGTCTTGAGTTCTACCTTCACCCTGTTATGTCTTGAGTTCTGCCTTCACCCTGTTATGTCTTGAGTTCTACCTTCACCCTGTTATGTCTTGAGTTCTACCTTCACCCTGTTATGTCTTGAGTTCTACCTTCACCCTGTTATGTCTTGAGTTCTACCTTCACCCTGTTATGTCTTGAGTTGTCTTCACCCTGTTATGTCTTGAGTTCTGTCTTCACCCTGTTATGTCTTGAGTTCTACCTTCACCCTGTTATGTCTTGAGTTCTGCCTTCACCCTGTTATGTCTTGAGTTCTACCTTCACCCTGTTATGTCTTGAGTTCTGCCTTCACCCTGTTATGTCTTGGTTTGCTGTGACCAACGTTTGATGGTTTGTTTTGTCAATAGTCCACATAGATCATTGTTCAATAGTCCACATAGTTCATTGTTCAATAGTCCACATAGTTCATTGTTCAATAGTCCACATAGTTCATTGTTCAATAGACCACAAAGTTCATTGTTCAATAATCCACATAGTTCATTGTTCAATAGTCCACACAGTTCATTGTTCAATAGTCCACATAGTTCATTGTTCAATAGTCCACATATTTCATTGTTCAATAGTCCACATATTTCATTGTTCAATTGTCCACATAGTTCATTGTTCAATAGTCCACATATTTGATTGTTCAATATCTACATTGAATCAGATTAAAATGTGTATGAGTTACTGTGGAAGAGTTGCTCAAGACATTTTGACAAGAATGTCTACATTTTATCAGCGGTGTCAGAAAGGTGAAAAAAATGTTGATTAAGAAACCAAATTGATTTGATTAGAGAACGTTTTGATGCTACACACAGGTGTAACAGAGGCGTGGGTGTTGGGGAGTAATTGGATTAGAAGGAGTTGAGTGGCGACGTACTCTCTACAGGCAGGTGCACTGTAGGAATCTCCCCCTGGCCGCATGATCACTTTACTCATTACCACAGTTTTGAAATATATAGTCAGAAAACAACAACCTGTTTTAAATTGTTTCACTAAGTCATAACACTTGTTTCTAGTCAAGCAAAGGCATACGCAGGCATCGGAGCAGCAAAAATGAAGACAGTATTTCACGTGACCACGCAAACCCAGTTGCAACCTTGCCACAACATTACAGACAAGGCAGTCGTTGGTGTCTACTCAAGTCAGGGGTGGACTGGCTATATGGGCCAACGGGCAAATGGTACCAAATGGGCCGGTCTGGTCGCGACCAAAGAAAAAAAAATTTCATTGCAGACAACTTAAAAAAAAAGTGGCAGCAGCAAGACACAAAGGCAAAGGCCCGAACACGTTTTCTTGTTTGTTTGTTTTTAATGATTATTACAATTAATTTTGTTTGAAATTCAACAAGAATATCAAGAAAAATACACTATACACTGTACGTATTATCATTTGCAAAACGTTAGACTGTACCTTCTGATATGCACGAGCGCATAGACTGCTTTGATGTCTTCGAGGCTGTGTTTGGCCTAATCATTTCTGGTCGGCATGGACCTTTGATGGCACTCCCATTTTTTTTTGCTCCTTCCCTCCCCCGTCTTCTGATGGTTCCATTGTCAGTTAACAAAAAAGAGGGGCGAGAGAGGTTAAGCTAGAAAACATTGATATAACGCAGCTACAATTAGCTCTTTAAAAGTACTTAATAGAAATGAACTTGAACACATACACACAGCCGCGAAATTGCAAACCACCCAACTTATTCACAGCTCAATACGGTTATAAAGCTCTACTTTCTGCGATTTGAAAAGAAAAAGTAAGTTTGTTTTTGTTTATTTTTAAACACATAGATCTAAAAATACTTCACTTAAGGCTTACAAAAAATATTATTTAATTAAAAAATAAATCTAGAACTAAATAAAATTTTATACTATTATAATTAATGGCAAACTTATGCTTAGTATGAAGTCATTAATGATGAAAATTATTACAATAATTACAATAATTTATATAGCGCTGTCACATCCGATATTTAATAAAAGGAGATTTAATTTATATTTTAAATAATGGGTCATGGTATATTCATATACAAATCGCGCTTTTGAGAATGTACTAGGAGGAAGCAAGAGCTTTTCACATTAACTAAGTACCTCTTTAACCGTTCTGCTTTCACTTATCTTTTAATGGAATGGGTTGCCTGAGTCAGCCAGGAAACAAATGATTTAGCATATTTTAAGTCACAGATCAACATGCATGACTAGATTGACACATGAAATGCGTAGGACGTAACTATCTTATTTTTTTGAAGAAACGTCTGTAATCTATAAGTAATACCGAAAAGCTTCATACTCATTAGGCTGCTGTTGTATTGTTTATAGTTTCCAGACTACATACATGTATAAATATAATACATTATGTAATCCTAAGAATGCATCCATCCAGTTTTCGATGCGTAATCAAACTTTATATATTTTCTAGAGAATTAGGCTTACACCTATAATATAACACATGGGCGTAGTCGGGAGGGGAGGGGTTCAAACCATCACTTGCCTCAGACCTCATTGTCTGAAAGGGAAAATTTACTTACTGCCCCAGTGCAGTTGAGCAAACTACAGTCACCAAATTTCATGAGCGTAGCCAAAAGGGGTTTTGTGGTTGCCCTCGCCCCTCCAATACAAAAACTAAAGCATTTTACCATTTTCTATCAGTCGCTGAGCTCCAGTGAATAGCAAATTTAGTTTTTGAATTTTTTTAGTGGAAGAGTTGCAGGCTAATTGCACTGTAGATACCTCAGAATATGCATTTTTTTAAAGCTTAAAATAACGGAAATGATGCATGGTTCCGGGCCCCGGACCCCACTGGAGGGGGGGGGGGAGGTCACAGCGCTCTTCCGGACTCCCTACCTGTCACTTGACAGTGAATACTGTCTTTCCACTAATTATAGGAAGAGAGTATTCTAGGGTAGAAAAACTTTGAAAGAATGAAAGATCAGAATGTAATGAAGATTAATTACATATACACACACACTAATATATATATTGTTTATATATAAATTGCGGAGTGGGGTAAAAATCCCCCCCCACCGAAAATATATGACATGCTATTTGTGGGCCGGTTTATATGGTAATGCCCGGGCCGATTTTGATACCCAGTCCGCCCCTGACTCAAGTTGTCTGCGCCTGTCTTCATCAAAGGCACATCTAAGAGGCTCCAGTGTATGTGTCAGGTATATGCACGTTGCTCTATCTGTAATTCAGAAGGACGACGTGACATGTCCGTTCCATGAGGCCGACCATAGGTCTGTTTCTATGGCTATTGTTACAAGAGGTGATTACTCAAACCAATAATTGACTTATGTAATATCACACATCTGCTAGTAGGGTTAGCCGAGCATCTAGCTGAACTCAAACTTTCTCAATTGAAGGGTCCCAGGTTTGAAATCAAGACCCTAGATTCAGAGACCGAGTAGATTTCCGTTATAAATCCTGCTCCGGAAACATCAAAACCTACTCTGGTACATAAGGTCTAAAATGGCGCTTACATCTCATAGCCCACTCCTGTGAACACTACTAACTTACGTAACGCATTGACAGAAAGCCTACGTTGGTACTACTAACTAGTACTTATATAACGCATTGACAGAAGGCTTACGTTGGTACTACTAACTAGTACTTATATAACGCATTGACAGAAAGCCTACGTTGGTACTACTAACTAGTGCTTATGTAAGGCATTGACAGAAAGCTTACGTTGGTACTACTAACTAGTGCTTATGTAACGTATTGACAGAAAGCTTACGTTGGTACTACTAACTAGTGCTTATGTAACGTATTGACAGAAAGCTTACGTTGGTACTACTAACTAGTGCTTATGTGCTGCATTGACAGAAAGCTTACGTTGGTACTACTAACTAGTGCTTATGTGCTGCATTGACAGAAAGCTTACGTTGGTACTACTAACTAGTGCTTATGTAACGTATTGACAGAAGGCTTACGTTGGTACTACTAACTAGTGCTTATGTGCTGCATTGACAGAAAGCTTACGTTGGTACTACTAACTAGTGCTTATGTAACGTATTGACAGAAGGCTTACGTTGGTACTACTAACTAGTGCTTATGTAACGTATTGACAGAAAGCCTACGTTGGTACTACTAACTAGTGCTTATGTGCTGCATTGACAGAAAGCTTACGTTGGTACTACTAACTAGTGCTTATGTAACGTATTGACAGAAAGCTTACGTTGGTACCACTAACTAGTGCTTATGTGCTGCATTGACAGAAAGCTTACGTTGGTACTACTAACTAGTGCTTATGTGCTGCATTGACAGAAAGCTTACGTTGGTACTACTAACTAGTGCTTATGTAACGTATTGACAGAAAGCTTACGTTGGTACTACTAACTAGTGATTATGTAACGTATTGACAGAAAGCCTACGTAGGTACTACTAACTAGTGCTAATGTGCTGCATTGACAGAAAGCTTACGTTGGTACTACTAACTAGTGCTTATGTGCTGCATTGACAGAAAGCTTACGTTGGTACTACTAACTAGTGCTTATGTAACGTATTGACAGAAAGCCTACGTTGGTACTACTAACTAGTGCTTATGTGCTGCATTGACAGAAAGCTTACGTTGGTACTACTAACTAGTGCTTATGTGCTGCATTGACAGAAAGCTTACGTTGGTACTACTAACTAGTGCTTATGTAACGTATTGACAGAAGGCTTACGTTGGTACTACTAACTAGTGCTTATGTGCTGCATTGACAGAAAGCTTACGTTGGTACTACTAACTAGTGCTTATGTGCTGCATTGACAGAAAGCTTACGTTGGTACTACTAACTAGTGCTTATGTAACGTATTGACAGAAGGCTTACGTTGGTACTACTAACTAGTGCTTATGTAACGTATTGACAGAAAGCCTACGTTGGTACTACTAACTATTGCTTATGTGCTGCATTGACAGAAAGCTTACGTTGGTACTACTAACTAGTGCTTATGTAACGTATTGAAAAACAGCTTACGTTGGTACCACTAACTAGTGCTTATGTGCTGCATTGACAGAAAGCTTACGTTGGTACTACTAACTAGTGCTTATGTAACGTATTGACAGAAAGCTTACGTTGGTACTACTAACTAGTGCTTATGTGCTGCATTGACAGAAAGCTTACGTTGGTACTACTAACTAGTGCTTATGTGCTGCATTGACAGAAAGCTTACGTTGGCACTACTAACTAGTGCTTATGTAACGTATTGACAGAAGGCTTACGTTGGTACTACTAACTAGTGCTTATGTGCTGCATTGACAGAAAGCTTACGTTGGTACTACTAACTAGTGCTTATGTGCTGCATTGACAGAAAGCTTACGTCGGTACTACTAACTAGTGCTTATGTAACGTATTGACAGAAGGCTTACGTTGGTACTACTAACTAGTGCTTATGTAACGTATTGACAGAAAGCCTACGTTGGTACTACTAACTAGTGCTTATGTGCTGCATTGACAGAAAGCTTACGTTGGTACTACTAACTAGTGCTTATGTAACGTATTGACAGAAAGCTTACGTTGGTACCACTAACTAGTGCTTATGTGCTGCATTGACAGAAAGCTTACGTTGGTACTACTAACTAGTGCTTATGTGCTGCATTGACAGAAAGCTTACGTTGGTACTACTAACTAGTGCTTATGTAACGTATTGACAGAAAGCTTACGTTGGTACTACTAACTAGTGATTATGTAACGTATTGACAGAAAGCCTACGTAGGTACTACTAACTAGTGCTAATGTGCTGCATTGACAGAAAGCTTACGTTGGTACTACTAACTAGTGCTTATGTGCTGCATTGACAGAAAGCTTACGTTGGTACTACTAACTAGTGCTTATGTAACGTATTGACAGAAAGCCTACGTTGGTACTACTAACTAGTGCTTATGTGCTGCATTGACAGAAAGCTTACGTTGGTACTACTAACTAGTGCTTATGTGCTGCATTGACAGAAAGCTTACGTTGGTACTACTAACTAGTGCTTATGTAACGTATTGACAGAAGGCTTACGTTGGTACTACTAACTAGTGCTTATGTGCTGCATTGACAGAAAGCTTACGTTGGTACTACTAACTAGTGCTTATGTGCTGCATTGACAGAAAGCTTACGTTGGTACTACTAACTAGTGCTTATGTAACGTATTGACAGAAGGCTTACGTTGGTACTACTAACTAGTGCTTATGTGCTGCATTGACAGAAAGCTTACGTTGGTACTACTAACTAGTGCTTATGTGCTGCATTGACAGAAAGCTTACGTTGGTACTACTAACTAGTGCTTATGTAACGTATTGACAGAAAGCTTACGTTGGTACTACTAACTAGTGATTATGTAACGTATTGACAGAAAGCCTACGTAGGTACTACTAACTAGTGCTAATGTGCTGCATTGACAGAAAGCTTACGTTGGTACTACTAACTAGTGCTTATGTGCTGCATTGACAGAAAGCTTACGTTGGTACTACTAACTAGTGCTTATGTAACGTATTGACAGAAAGCCTACGTTGGTACTACTAACTAGTGCTTATGTGCTGCATTGACAGAAAGCTTACGTTGGTACTACTAACTAGTGCTTATGTGCTGCATTGACAGAAAGCTTACGTTGGTACTACTAACTAGTGCTTATGTAACGTATTGACAGAAGGCTTACGTTGGTACTACTAACTAGTGCTTATGTGCTGCATTGACAGAAAGCTTACGTTGGTACTACTAACTAGTGCTTATGTGCTGCATTGACAGAAAGCTTACGTTGGTACTACTAACTAGTGCTTATGTAACGTATTGACAGAAGGCTTACGTTGGTACTACTAACTAGTGTTTATGTAACGTATTGACAGAAAGCCTACGTTGGTACTACTAACTATTGCTTATGTGCTGCATTGACAGAAAGCTTACGTTGGTACTACTAACTAGTGCTTATGTAACGTATTGACAGAAAGCTTACGTTGGTACCACTAACTAGTGCTTATGTGCTGCATTGACAGAAAGCTTACGTTGGTACTACTAACTAGTGCTTATGTAACGTATTGACAGAAAGCTTACGTTGGTACTACTAACTAGTGCTTATGTGCTGCATTGACAGAAAGCTTACGTTGGTACTACTAACTAGTGATTATGTAACGTATTGACAGAAAGCCTACGTAGGTACTACTAACTAGTGCTAATGTGCTGCATTGACAGAAAGCTTACGTTGGTACTACTAACTAGTGCTTATGTGCTGCATTGACAGAAAGCTTACGTTGGTACTACTAACTAGTGCTTATGTAACGCATTGACAGAAGGCTTACGTTGGTACTACTAACTAGTGCTTATGTAAGGCATTGACAGAAAGCCTACGTTGGTACTACTAACTAGTGCTTATGTAATGTATTGAAAGAAGGCTACGTTGGTACTACTAACTAGTGCTTATGTAACGCATTGACAGAAGGCTTACGTTGGTACTACTAACTAGTGCTTATGTAACGTATTGACAGAAGGCTTACGTTGGTACTACTAACTAGTGCTTATGTAAGGCATTGACAGAAGGCTTACGTTGGTACTACTAACTAGTGCTTATGTAACGCATTGACAGAAGGCTTACGTTGGTACTACTAACTAGTGCTTATGTAACGTATTGACAGAAGGCTTACGTTGGTACTACTAACTAGTGCTTATGTAAGGCATTGACAGAAGGCTTACGTTGGTACTACTAACTAGTGCTTATGTAAGGCATTGACAGAAGGCTTACGTTGGTACTACTAACTAGTGCTTATGTAAGGCATTGACAGAAGGCTTACGTTGGTACTACTAACTAGTGCTTATGTAACGCATTGACAGAAGGCTTACGTTGGTACTACTAACTAGTGCTTATGTAAGGCATTGACAGAAAGTTTACGTTGGTACTACTAACTAGTACTTATGTAACGTATTGACAGAAGGCTTACGTTGGTACTACTAACTAATTTTTATGTAACGTATTGACAGAAGGCTACGTTAGTACTACTAACTAGTGCTTATGTATTGCATTGACAGAAGGCTTACGTTGGTACTACTAACTAGTGATTATGTAACGTATTGACAGAAAGCCTACGTAGGTACTACTAACTAGTGCTAATGTGCTGCATTGACAGAAAGCTTACGTTGGTACTACTAACTAGTGCTTATGTGCTGCATTGACAGAAAGCTTACGTTGGTACTACTAACTAGTGCTTATGTAACGCATTGACAGAAGGCTTACGTTGGTACTACTAACTAGTACTTATATAACGCATTGACAGAAAACCTACGTTGGTACTACTAACTAGTGCTTATGTAACGTATTGACAGAAAGCTTACGTTGGTACTACTAACTAGTGCTTATGTAACGTATTGACAGAAAGCTTACGTTGGTACTACTAACTAGTGCTTATGTAACGTATTGACAGAAAGCTTACGTTTGTACTACTAACTAGTGCTTATGTAACGTATTGACAGAAAGCTTACGTTGGTACTACTAACTAGTGCTTATGTAACGTATTGACAGAAGGCTTACGTTGGTACTACTAACTAGTGCTTATGTGCTGCATTGACAGAAAGCTTACGTTGGTACTACTAACTAGTGCTTATGTAACGCATTGACAGAAAGCTTACGTTGGTACTACTAACTAGTGCTTATGTAACGTATTGACAGAAAGCCTACGTTGGTACTACTAACTAGTGCTTATGTGCTGTATTGACAGAAAGCTTACGTTGGTACTACTAACTAGTGCTTATGTGCTGCATTGACAGAAAGCTTACGTTGGTACTACTAACTAGTGCTTATGTAACGTATTGACAGAAAGCTTACGTTGGTACTACTAACTAGTGCTTATGTAACGTATTGACAGAAAGCTTACGTTGGTACTACTAACTAGTGCTTATGTAACGTATTGACAGAAAGCTTACGTTGGTACTACTAACTAGTGCTTATGTAACGTATTGACAGAAAGCTTACGTTGGTACTACTAACTAGTGCTTATGTAACGTATTGACAGAAGGCTTACGTTGGTACTACAAACTAGTGCTTATGTGCTGCATTGACAGAAAGCTTACGTTGGTACTACTAACTAGTGCTTATGTAACGCATTGACAGAAAGCTTACGTTGGTACTACTAACTAGTGCTTATGTAACGTATTGACAGAAAGCCTACGTTGGTACTACTAACTAGTGCTTATGTGCTGCATTGACAGAAAGCTTACGTTGGTACTACTAACTAGTGCTTATGTGCTGCATTGACAGAAAGCTTACGTTGGTACTACTAACTAGTGCTTATGTAACGTATTGACAGAAGGCTTACGTTGGTACTACTAACTAGTGCTTATGTGCTGCATTGACAGAAAGCTTACGTTGGTACTACTAACTAGTGCTTATGTGCTGCATTGACAGAAAGCTTACGTTGGTACTACTAACTAGTGCTTATGTAACGTATTGGCAGAAGGCTTACGTTGGTACTACTAACTAGTGCTTATGTAACGCATTGACAGAAAGCTTACGTTGGTACTACTAACAAGTGCTTATGTGCTGCATTGACAGAAAGCTTACGTTGGTACTACTAACTAGTGCTTATGTAACGTATTGACAGAAGGCTTACGTTGGTACTACTAACTAGTGATTATGTAACGTATTGACAGAAAGCATACGTAGGTACTACTAACTAGTGCTAATGTGCTGCATTGACAGAAAGCTTACGTTGATACTACTAACTAGTGCTTATGTGCTGCATTGACAGAAAGCTTACGTTGGTACTACTAACTAGTGCTTATGTAACGCATTGACAGAAGGCTTACGTTGGCACTACTAACTAGTGCTTATGTAAGGCATTGACAGAAAGCCTACGTTGGTACTACTAACTAGTGCTTATGTAACGTATTGACAGAAGGCTACGTTAGTACTACTAACTAGTGATTATGTAACGTATTGAAAGAAAGCCTACGTAGGTACTACTAACTAGTGCTAATGTGCTGCATTGACAGAAAGCTTACGTTGGTACTACTAACTAGTGCTTATGTGCTGCATTGAGAGAAAGCTTACGTTGGTACTACTAACTAGTGCTTATGTGCTGCATTGACAGAAAGCTTACGTTGGTACTACTAACTAGTGCTTATGTAACGTATTGACAGAAGGCTTACGTTGGTACTACTAACTAGTGCTTATGTGCTGCATTGACAGAAAGCTTACGTTGGTACTACTAACTAGTGCTTATGTGCTGCATTGACAGAAAGCTTACGTTGGTACTACTAACTAGTGCTTATGTAACGTATTGACAGAAGGCTTACGTTGGTACTACTAACTAGTGCTTATGTAACGTATTGACAGAAAGCCTACGTTGGTACTACTAACTAGTGCTTATGTGCTGCATTGACAGAAAGCTTACGTTGGTACTACTAACTAGTGCTTATGTAACGTATTGACAGAAAGCTTACGTTGGTACCACTAACTAGTGCTTATGTGCTGCATTGACAGAAAGCTTACGTTGGTACTACTAACTAGTGCTTATGTGCTGCATTGACAGAAAGCTTACGTTGGTACTACTAACTAGTGCTTATGTAACGTATTGACAGAAAGCTTACGTTGGTACTACTAACTAGTGATTATGTAACGTATTGACAGAAAGCCTACGTAGGTACTACTAACTAGTGCTAATGTGCTGCATTGACAGAAAGCTTACGTTGGTACTACTAACTAGTGCTTATGTGCTGCATTGACAGAAAGCTTACGTTGGCACTACCAACTAGTGCTTATGTAACGTATTGACAGAAAGCCTACGTTGGTACTACTAACTAGTGCTTATGTGCTGCATTGACAGAAAGCTTACGTTGGTACTACTAACTAGTGCTTATGTGCTGCATTGACAGAAAGCTTACGTTGGTACTACTAACTAGTGCTTATGTAACGTATTGACAGAAGGCTTACGTTGGTACTACTAACTAGTGCTTATGTGCTGCATTGACAGAAAGCTGACGTTGGTACTACTAACTAGTGCTTATGTGCTGCATTGACAGAAAGCTTACGTTGGTACTACTAACTAGTGCTTATGTAACGTATTGACAGAAGGCTTACGTTGGTACTACTAACTAGTGCTTATGTAACGTATTGACAGAAAGCCTACGTTGGTACTACTAACTATTGCTTATGTGCTGCATTGACAGAAAGCTTACGTTGGTACTACTAACTAGTGCTTATGTAACGTATTGACAGAAAGCTTACGTTGGTACCACTAACTAGTGCTTATGTGCTGCATTGACAGAAAGCTTACGTTGGTACTACTAACTAGTGCTTATGTAACGTATTGACAGAAAGCTTACGTTGGTACTACTAACTAGTGCTAATGTGCTGCATTGACAGAAAGCTTACGTTGGTACTACTAACTAGTGCTTATGTGCTGCATTGACAGAAAGCTTACGTTGGTACTACTAACTAGTGCTTATGTAACGTATTGACAGAAAGCCTACGTTGGTACTACTAACTAGTGCTTATGTGCTGCATTGACAGAAAGCTTACGTTGGTACTACTAACTAGTGCTTATGTGCTGCATTGACAGAAAGCTTACGTTGGTACTACTAACTAGTGCTTATGTAACGTATTGACAGAAGGCTTACGTTGGTACTACTAACTAGTGCTTATGTGCTGCATTGACAGAAAGCTTACGTTGGTACTACTAACTAGTGCTTATGTGCTGCATTGACAGAAAGCTTACGTTGGTACTACTAACTAGTGCTTATGTAACGTATTGACAGAAGGCTTACGTTGGTACTACTAACTAGTGTTTATGTAACGTATTGACAGAAAGCCTACGTTGGTACTACTAACTATTGCTTATGTGCTGCATTGACAGAAAGCTTACGTTGGTACTACTAACTAGTGCTTATGTAACGTATTGACAGAAAGCTTACGTTGGTACCACTAACTAGTGCTTATGTGCTGCATTGACAGAAAGCTTACGTTGGTACTACTAACTAGTGCTTATGTAACGTATTGACAGAAAGCTTACGTTGGTACTACTAACTAGTGCTTATGTGCTGCATTGACAGAAAGCTTACGTTGGTACTACTAACTAGTGATTATGTAACGTATTGACAGAAAGCCTACGTAGGTACTACTAACTAGTGCTAATGTGCTGCATTGACAGAAAGCTTACGTTGGTACTACTAACTAGTGCTTATGTGCTGCATTGACAGAAAGCTTACGTTGGTACTACTAACTAGTGCTTATGTAACGCATTGACAGAAGGCTTACGTTGGTACTACTAACTAGTGCTTATGTAAGGCATTGACAGAAAGCCTACGTTGGTACTACTAACTAGTGCTTATGTAACGTATTGACAGAAGGCTACGTTGGTACTACTAACTAGTGCTTATGTAACGCATTGACAGAAGGCTTACGTTGGTACTACTAACTAGTGCTTATGTAACGTATTGACAGAAGGCTTACGTTGGTACTACTAACTAGTGCTTATGTAAGGCATTGACAGAAGGCTTACGTTGGTACTACTAACTAGTGCTTATGTAACGCATTGACAGAAGGCTTACGTTGGTACTACTAACTAGTGCTTATGTAACGTATTGACAGAAGGCTTACGTTGGTACTACTAACTAGTGCTTATGTAAGGCATTGACAGAAGGCTTACGTTGGTACTACTAACTAGTGCTTATGTAAGGCATTGACAGAAGGCTTACGTTGGTACTACTAACTAGTGCTTATGTAAGGCATTGACAGAAGGCTTACGTTGGTACTACTAACTAGTGCTTATGTAACGCATTGACAGAAGGCTTACGTTGGTACTACTAACTAGTGCTTATGTAAGGCATTGACAGAAAGTTTACGTTGGTACTACTAACTAGTACTTATGTAACGTATTGACAGAAGGCTTACGTTGGTACTACTAACTAATTTTTATGTAACGTATTGACAGAAGGCTACGTTAGTACTACTAACTAGTGCTTATGTATTGCATTGACAGAAGGCTTACGTTGGTACTACTAACTAGTGATTATGTAACGTATTGACAGAAAGCCTACGTAGGTACTACTAACTAGTGCTAATGTGCTGCATTGACAGAAAGCTTACGTTGGTACTACTAACTAGTGCTTATGTAACGCATTGACAGAAGGCTTACGTTGGTACTACTAACTAGTGCTTATGTAAGGCATTGACAGAAAGCCTACGTTGGTACTACTAACTAGTGCTTATGTAACGTATTGACAGAAGGCTACGTTGGTACTACTAACTAGTGCTTATGTAAGGCATTGACAGAAGGCTTACGTTGGTACTACTAACTAGTACTTATATAACGCATTGACAGAAAGCTTACGTTGGTACTACTAACTAGTGCTTATGTAACGTATTGACAGAAAGCTTACGTTGGTACTACTAACTAGTGCTTATGTAACGTATTGACAGAAAGCTTACGTTGGTACTACTAACTAGTGCTTATGTAACGTATTGACAGAAAGCTTACGTTGGTACTACTAACTAGTGCTTATGTAACGTATTGACAGAAAGCTTACGTTGGTACTACTAACTAGTGCTTATGTAACGTATTGACAGAAGGCTTACGTTGGTACTACTAACTAGTGCTTATGTGCTGCATTGACAGAAAGCTTACGTTGGTACTACTAACTAGTGCTTATGTAACGCATTGACAGAAAGCTTACGTTGGTACTACTAACTAGTGCTTATGTAACGTATTGACAGAAAGCCTACGTTGGTACTACTAACTAGTGCTTATGTGCTGTATTGACAGAAAGCTTACGTTGGTACTACTAACTAGTGCTTATGTGCTGCATTGACAGAAAGCTTACGTTGGTACTACTAACTAGTGCTTATGTAACGTATTGACAGAAAGCTTACGTTGGTACTACTAACTAGTGCTTATGTAACGTATTGACAGAAAGCTTACGTTGGTACTACTAACTAGTGCTTATGTAACGTATTGACAGAAAGCTTACGTTGGTACTACTAACTAGTGCTTATGTAACGTATTGACAGAAAGCTTACGTTGGTACTACTAACTAGTGCTTATGTAACGTATTGACAGAAGGCTTACGTTGGTACTACAAACTAGTGCTTATGTGCTGCATTGACAGAAAGCTTACGTTGGTACTACTAACTAGTGCTTATGTAACGCATTGACAGAAAGCTTACGTTGGTACTACTAACTAGTGCTTATGTAACGTATTGACAGAAAGCCTACGTTGGTACTACTAACTAGTGCTTATGTGCTGCATTGACAGAAAGCTTACGTTGGTACTACTAACTAGTGCTTATGTGCTGCATTGACAGAAAGCTTACGTTGGTACTACTAACTAGTGCTTATGTAACGTATTGACAGAAGGCTTACGTTGGTACTACTAACTAGTGCTTATGTGCTGCATTGACAGAAAGCTTACGTTGGTACTACTAACTAGTGCTTATGTGCTGCATTGACAGAAAGCTTACGTTGGTACTACTAACTAGTGCTTATGTAACGTATTGACAGAAGGCTTACGTTGGTACTACTAACTAGTGCTTATGTAACGCATTGACAGAAAGCTTACGTTGGTACTACTAACAAGTGCTTATGTGCTGCATTGACAGAAAGCTTACGTTGGTACTACTAACTAGTGCTTATGTAACGTATTGACAGAAGGCTTACGTTGGTACTACTAACTAGTGATTATGTAACGTATTGACAGAAAGCATACGTAGGTACTACTAACTAGTGCTAATGTGCTGCATTGACAGAAAGCTTACGTTGATACTACTAACTAGTGCTTATGTGCTGCATTGACAGAAAGCTTACGTTGGTACTACTAACTAGTGCTTATGTAACGCATTGACAGAAGGCTTACGTTGGTACTACTAACTAGTGCTTATGTAAGGCATTGACAGAAAGCCTACGTTGGTACTACTAACTAGTGCTTATGTAACGTATTGACAGAAGGCTACGTTAGTACTACTAACTAGTGATTATGTAACGTATTGACAGAAAGCCTACGTAGGTACTACTAACTAGTGCTAATGTGCTGCATTGACAGAAAGCTTACGTTGGTACTACTAACTAGTGCTTATGTGCTGCATTGAGAGAAAGCTTACGTTGGTACTACTAACTAGTGCTTATGTGCTGCATTGACAGAAAGCTTACGTTGGTACTACTAACTAGTGCTTATGTAACGTATTGACAGAAGGCTTACGTTGGTACTACTAACTAGTGCTTATGTGCTGCATTGACAGAAAGCTTACGTTGGTACTACTAACTAGTGCTTATGTGCTGCATTGACAGAAAGCTTACGTTGGTACTACTAACTAGTGCTTATGTAACGTATTGACAGAAGGCTTACGTTGGTACTACTAACTAGTGCTTATGTAACGTATTGACAGAAAGCCTACGTTGGTACTACTAACTAGTGCTTATGTGCTGCATTGACAGAAAGCTTACGTTGGTACTACTAACTAGTGCTTATGTAACGTATTGACAGAAAGCTTACGTTGGTACCACTAACTAGTGCTTATGTGCTGCATTGACAGAAAGCTTACGTTGGTACTACTAACTAGTGCTTATGTAACGCATTGACAGAAAGCTTACGTTGGTACTACTAACTAGTGCTTATGTAACGTATTGACAGAAAGCTTACGTTGGTACTACTAACTAGTGCTTATGTAACGTATTGACAGAAAGCCTACGTAGGTACTACTAACTAGTGCTAATGTGCTGCATTGACAGAAAGCTTACGTTGGTACTACTAACTAGTGCTTATGTGCTGCATTGACAGAAAGCTTACGTTGGTACTACCAACTAGTGCTTATGTAACGTATTGACAGAAAGCCTACGTTGGTACTACTAACTAGTGCTTATGTGCTGCATTGACAGAAAGCTTACGTTGGTACTACTAACTAGTGCTTATGTGCTGCATTGACAGAAAGCTTACGTTGGTACTACTAACTAGTGCTTATGTAACGTATTGACAGAAGGCTTACGTTGGTACTACTAACTAGTGCTTATGTGCTGCATTGACAGAAAGCTGACGTTGGTACTACTAACTAGTGCTTATGTGCTGCATTGACAGAAAGCTTACGTTGGTACTACTAACTAGTGCTTATGTAACGTATTGACAGAAGGCTTACGTTGGTACTACTAACTAGTGCTTATGTAACGTATTGACAGAAAGCCTACGTTGGTACTACTAACTATTGCTTATGTGCTGCATTGACAGAAAGCTTACGTTTGTACTACTAACTAGTGCTTATGTAACGTATTGACAGAAAGCTTACGTTGGTACCACTAACTAGTGCTTATGTGCTGCATTGACAGAAAGCTTACGTTGGTACTACTAACTAGTGCTTATGTAACGTATTGACAGAAAGCTTACGTTGGTACTACCAACTAGTGCTTATGTGCTGCATTGACAGAAAGCTTACGTTGGTACTACTAACTAGTGATTATGTAACGTATTGACAGAAAGCCTACGTAGGTACTACTAACCAGTGCTAATGTGCTGCATTGACAGAAAGCTTACGTTGGTACTACTAACTAGTGCTTATGTGCTGCATTGACAGAAAGCTTACGTTGGTACTACTAACTAGTGCTTATGTAACGCATTGACAGAAGGCTTACGTTGGTACTACTAACTAGTGCTTATGTAAGGCATTGGCAGAAAGCCTACGTTGGTACTACTAACTAGTGCTTATGTAACGTATTGACAGAAGGCTACGTTGGTACTACTAACTAGTGCTTATGTAACGCATTGACAGAAGGCTTACGTTGGTACTACTAACTAGTGCTTATGTAACGTATTGACAGAAGGCTTACGTTGGTACTACTAACTAGTGCTTATGTAAGGCATTGACAGAAGGCTTACGTTGGTACTACTAACTAGTGCTTATGTAACGCATTGACAGAAGGCTTACGTTGGTACTACTAACTAGTGCTTATGTAACGTATTGACAGAAGGCTTACGTTGGTACTACTAACTAGTGCTTATGTAAGGCATTGACAGAAGGCTTACGTTGGTACTACTAACTAGTGCTTATGTAACGCATTGACAGAAGGCTTACGTTGGTACTACTAACTAATTTTTATGTAACGTATTGACAGAAGGCTACGTTAGTACTACTAACTAGTGCTTATGTATTGCATTGACAGAAGGCTTACGTTGGTACTACTAACTAGTGATTATGTAACGTATTGACAGAAAGCCTACGTAGGTACTACTAACTAGTGCTAATGTGCTGCATTGACAGAAAGCTTACGTTGGTACTACTAACTAGTGCTTATGTGCTGCATTGACAGAAAGCTTACGTTGGTACTACTAACTAGTGCTTATGTAACGCATTGACAGAAGGCTTACGTTGGTACTACTAACTAGTGCTTATGTAAGGCATTGACAGAAAGCCTACGTTGGTACTACTAACTAGTGCTTATGTAACGTATTGACAGAAGGCTACGTTAGTACTACTAACTAGTGCTTATGTAAGGCATTGACAGAAGGCTTACGTTGGTACTACTAACTAGTACTTATATAACGCATTGACAGAAAGATTACGTTGGTACTACTAACTAGTGCTTATGTAACGTATTGACAGAAAGCTTACGTTGGTACTACTAACTAGTGCTTATGTAACGTATTGACAGAAGGCTTACGTTGGTACTACTAACTAGTACTTATATAACGCATTGACAGAAAGATTACGTTGGTACTACTAACTAGTGCTTATGTAACGTATTGACAGAAAGCTTACGTTGGTACTACTAACTAGTGCTTATGTAACGTATTGACAGAAAGCCTACGTTGGTACTACTAACTAGTGCTTATGTAACGTATTGACAGAAGGCTACGTTAGTACTACTAACTAGTGCTTATGTAAGGCATTGACAGAAGGCTTACGTTAGTACTACTAACTAGTGCTTATGTAAGGCATTGACAGAAGGCTTACGTTGGTACTACTAACTAGTACTTATATAACGCATTGACAGAAAGATTACGTTGGTACTACTAACTAGTGCTTATGTAACGTATTGACAGAAAGCTTACGTTGGTACTACTAACTAGTGCTTATGTAACGTATTGACAGAAAGCTTACGTTGGTACTACTAACTAGTGCTTATGTAACGTATTGACAGAAAGCTTACGTTGGTACTACTAACTAGTGCTTATGTAACGTATTGACAGAAGGCTTACGTTGGTACTACTAACTAGTGCTTATGTGCTGCATTGACAGAAAGCTTACGTTGGTACTACTAACTAGTGCTTATGTAACGCATTGACAGAAAGCTTACGTTGGTACTACTAACTAGTGCTTATGTAACGTATTGACAGAAAGCCTACGTTGGTACTACTAACTAGTGCTTATGTGCTGCATTGACAGAAAGCTTACGTTGGTACTACTAACTAGTGCTTATGTGCTGCATTGACAGAAAGCTTACGTTGGTACTACTAACTAGTGCTTATGTAACGTATTGACAGAAGGCTTACGTTGGTACTACTAACTAGTGCTTATGTGCTGCATTGACAGAAAGCTTACGTTGGTACTACTAACTAGTGCTTATGTGCTGCATTGACAGAAAGCTTACGTTGGTACTACTAACTAGTGCTTATGTAACGTATTGACAGAAGGCTTACGTTGGTACTACTAACTAGTGCTTATGTAACGCATTGACAGAAAGCTTACGTTGGTACTACTAACTAGTGCTTATGTGCTGCATTGACAGAAAGCTTACGTTGGTACTACTAACTAGTGCTTATGTAACGTATTGACAGAAGGCTTACGTTGGTACTACTAACTAGTGATTATGTAACGTATTGACAGAAAGCATACGTAGGTACTACTAACTAGTGCTAATGTGCTGCATTGACAGAAAGCTTACGTTGATACTACTAACTAGTGCTTATGTGCTGCATTGACAGAAAGCTTACGTTGGTACTACTAACTAGTGCTTATGTAACGCATTGACAGAAGGCTTACGTTGGTACTACTAACTAGTGCTTATGTAAGGCATTGACAGAAAGCCTACGTTGGTACTACTAACTAGTGCTTATGTAACGTATTGACAGAAGGCTACGTTAGTACTACTAACTAGTGATTATGTAACGTATTGACAGAAAGCCTACGTAGGTACTACTAACTAGTGCTAATGTGCTGCATTGACAGAAAGCTTACGTTGGTACTACTAACTAGTGCTTATGTGCTGCATTGACAGAAAGCTTACGTTGGTACTACTAACTAGTGCTTATGTGCTGCATTGACAGAAAGCTTACGTTGGTACTACTAACTAGTGCTTATGTAACGTATTGACAGAAGGCTTACGTTGGTACTACTAACTAGTGCTTATGTGCTGCATTGACAGAAAGCTTACGTTGGTACTACTAACTAGTGCTTATGTGCTGCATTGACAGAAAGCTTACGTTGGTACTACTAACTAGTGCTTATGTAACGTATTGACAGAAGGCTTACGTTGGTACTACTAACTAGTGCTTATGTAACGTATTGACAGAAAGCCTACGTTGGTACTACTAACTAGTGCTTATGTGCTGCATTGACAGAAAGCTTACGTTGGTACTACTAACTAGTGCTTATGTAACGTATTGACAGAAAGCTTACGTTGGTACCACTAACTAGTGCTTATGTGCTGCATTGACAGAAAGCTTACGTTGGTACTACTAACTAGTGCTTATGTGCTGCATTGACAGAAAGCTTACGTTGGTACTACTAACTAGTGCTTATGTAACGTATTGACAGAAAGCTTACGTTGGTACTACTAACTAGTGATTATGTAACGTATTGACAGAAAGCCTACGTAGGTACTACTAACTAGTGCTATGTGCTGCATTGACAGAAAGCTTACGTTGGTACTACTAACTAGTGCTTATGTGCTGCATTGACAGAAAGCTTACGTTGGTACTACTAACTAGTGCTTATGTAACGTATTGACAGAAAGCCTACGTTGGTACTACTAACTAGTGCTTATGTGCTGCATTGACAGAAAGCTTACGTTGGTACTACTAACTAGTGCTTATGTGCTGCATTGACAGAAAGCTTACGTTGGTACTACTAACTAGTGCTTATGTAACGTATTGACAGAAGGCTTACGTTGGTACTACTAACTAGTGCTTATGTGCTGCATTGACAGAAAGCTTACGTTGGTACTACTAACTAGTGCTTATGTGCTGCATTGACAGAAAGCTTACGTTGGTACTACTAACTAGTGCTTATGTAACGTATTGACAGAAGGCTTACGTTGGTACTACTAACTAGTGCTTATGTAACGTATTGACAGAAAGCCTACGTTGGTACTACTAACTATTGCTTATGTGCTGCATTGACAGAAAGCTTACGTTGGTACTACTAACTAGTGCTTATGTAACGTATTGACAGAAAGCTTACGTTGGTACCACTAACTAGTGCTTATGTGCTGCATTGACAGAAAGCTTACGTTGGTACTACTAACTAGTGCTTATGTAACGTATTGACAGAAAGCTTACGTTGGTACTACTAACTAGTGCTTATGTGCTGCATTGACAGAAAGCTTACGTTGGTACTACTAACTAGTGCTTATGTGCTGCATTGACAGAAAGCTTACGTTGGCACTACTAACTAGTGCTTATGTAACGTATTGACAGAAGGCTTACGTTGGTACTACTAACTAGTGCTTATGTGCTGCATTGACAGAAAGCTTACGTTGGTACTACTAACTAGTGCTTATGTGCTGCATTGACAGAAAGCTTACGTTGGTACTACTAACTAGTGCTTATGTAACGTATTGACAGAAGGCTTACGTTGGTACTACTAACTAGTGCTTATGTAACGTATTGACAGAAAGCCTACGTTGGTACTACTAACTAGTGCTTATGTGCTGCATTGACAGAAAGCTTACGTTGGTACTACTAACTAGTGCTTATGTAACGTATTGACAGAAAGCTTACGTCGGTACCACTAACTAGTGCTTATGTGCTGCATTGACAGAAAGCTTACGTTGGTACTACTAACTAGTGCTTATGTGCTGCATTGACAGAAAGCTTACGTTGGTACTACTAACTAGTGCTTATGTAACGTATTGACAGAAAGCTTACGTTGGTACTACTAACTAGTGATTATGTAACGTATTGACAGAAAGCCTACGTAGGTACTACTAACTAGTGCTAATGTGCCGCATTGACAGAAAGCTTACGTTGGTACTACTAACTAGTGCTTATGTGCTGCATTGACAGAAAGCTTACGTTGGTACTACTAACTAGTGCTTATGTAACGTATTGACAGAAAGCCTACGTTGGTACTACTAACTAGTGCTTATGTGCTGCCATGACAGAAAGCTTACGTTGGTACTACTAACTAGTGCTTATGTGCTGCATTGACAGAAAGCTTACGTTGGTACTACTAACTAGTGCTTATGTAACGTATTGACAGAAGGCTTACGTTGGTACTACTAACTAGTGCTTATGTGCTGCATTGACAGAAAGCTTACGTTGGTACTACTAACTAGTGCTTATGTGCTGCATTGACAGAAAGCTTACGTTGGTACTACTAACTAGTGCTTATGTAACGTATTGACAGAAGGCTTACGTTGGTACTACTAACTAGTGTTTATGTAACGTATTGACAGAAAGCCTACGTTGGTACTACTAACTATTGCTTATGTGCTGCATTGACAGAAAGCTTACGTTGGTACTACTAACTAGTGCTTATGTAACGTATTGACAGAAAGCTTACGTTGGTACCACTAACTAGTGCTTATGTGCTGCATTGACAGAAAGCTTAAGTTGGTACTACTAACTAGTGCTTATGTAACGTATTGACAGAAAGCTTACGTTGGTACTACTAACTAGTGCTTATGTGCTGCATTGACAGAAAGCTTACGTTGGTACTACTAACTAGTGATTATGTAACGTATTGACAGAAAGCCTACGTAGGTACTACTAACTAGTGCTAATGTGCTGCATTGACAGAAAGCTTACGTTGGTACTACTAACTAGTGCTTATGTGCTGCATTGACAGAAAGCTTACGTTGGTACTACTAACTAGTGCTTATGTAACGCATTGACAGAAGGCTTACGTTGGTACTACTAACTAGTGCTTATGTAAGGCATTGACAGAAAGCCTACGTTGGTACTACTAACTAGTGCTTATGTAACGTATTGACAGAAGGCTACGTTGGTACTACTAATTAGTGCTTATGTAACGCATTGACAGAAGGCTTACGTTGGTACTACTAACTAGTGCTTATGTAACGTATTGACAGAAGGCTTACGTTGGTACTACTAACTAGTGCTTATGTAAGGCATTGACAAAAGGCTTACGTTGGTACTACTAACTAGTGCTTATGTAACGCATTGACAGAAGGCTTACGTTGGTACTACTAACTAGTGCTTATGTAACGTATTGACAGAAGGCTTACGTTGGTACTACTAACTAGTGCTTATGTAAGGCATTGACAGAAGGCTTACGTTGGTACTACTAACTAGTGCTTATGTAAGGCATTGACAGAAGGCTTACGTTGGTACTACTAACTAGTGCTTATGTAAGGCATTGACAGAAGGTTTACGTTGGTACTACTAACTAGTGCTTATGTAACGCATTGACAGAAGGCTTACGTTGGTACTACTAACTAGTGCTTATGTAAGGCATTGACAGAAAGTTTACGTTGGTACTACTAACTAGTACTTATGTAACGTATTGACAGAAGGCTTACGTTGGTACTACTAACTAATTTTTATGTAACGTATTGACAGAAGGCTACGTTAGTACTACTAACTAGTGCTTATGTATTGCATTGACAGAAGGCTTACGTTGGTACTACTAACTAGTGATTATGTAACGTATTGACAGAAAGCCTACGTAGGTACTACTAACTAGTGCTAATGTGCTGCATTGACAGAAAGCTTACGTTGGTACTACTAACTAGTGCTTATGTGCTGCATTGACAGAAAGCTTACGTTGGTACTACTAACTAGTGCTTATGTAACGCATTGACAGAAGGCTTACGTTGGTACTACTAACTAGTGCTTATGTAAGGCATTGACAGAAAGCCTACGTTGGTACTACTAACTAGTGCTTATGTAACGTATTGACAGAAGGCTACGTTAGTACTACTAACTAGTGCTTATGTAAGGCATTGACAGAAGGCTTACGTTGGTACTACTAACTAGTACTTATATAACGCATTGACAGAAAGCTTACGTTGGTACTACTAACTAGTGCTTATGTAACGTATTGACAGAAAGCTTACGTTGGTACTACTAACTAGTGCTTATGTAACGTATTGACAGAAAGCTTACGTTGGTACTACTAACTAGTGCTTATGTAACGTATTGACAGAAAGCTTACGTTGGTACTACTAACTAGTGCTTATGTAACGTATTGACAGAAAGCTTACGTTGGTACTACTAACTAGTGCTTATGTAACGTATTGACAGAAGGCTTACGTTGGTACTACTAACTAGTGCTTATGTGCTGCATTGACAGAAAGCTTACGTTGGTACTACTAACTAGTGCTTATGTAACGCATTGACAGAAAGCTTACGTTGGTACTACTAACTAGTGCTTATGTAACGTATTGACAGAAAACCTACGTTGGTACTACTAACTAGTGCTTATGTGCTGCATTGACAGAAAGCTTACGTTGGTACTACTAACTAGTGCTTATGTGCTGCATTGACAGAAAGCTTACGTTGGTACTACTAACTAGTGCTTATGTAACGTATTGACAGAAGGCTTACGTTGGTACTACTAACTAGTGCTTATGTGCTGCATTGACAGAAAGCTTACGTTGGTACTACTAACTAGTGCTTATGTGCTGCATTGACAGAAAGCTTACGTTGGTACTACTAACTAGTGCTTATGTAACGTATTGACAGAAGGCTTACGTTGGTACTACTAACTAGTGCTTATGTAACGCATTGACAGAAAGCTTACGTTGGTACTACTAACTAGTGCTTATGTGCTGCATTGACAGAAAGCTTACGTTGGTACTACTAACTAGTGCTTATGTAACGTATTGACAGAAGGCTTACGTTGGTACTACTAACTAGTGATTATGTAACGTATTGACAGAAAGCATACGTAGGTACTACTAACTAGTGCTAATGTGCTGCATTGACAGAAAGCTTACGTTGATACTACTAACTAGTGCTTATGTGCTGCATTGACAGAAAGCTTACGTTGGTACTACTAACTAGTGCTTATGTAACGCATTGACAGAAGGCTTACGTTGGTACTACTAACTAGTGCTTATGTAAGGCATTGACAGAAAGCCTACGTTGGTACTACTAACTAGTGCTTATGTAACGTATTGACAGAAGGCTACGTTAGTACTACTAACTAGTGATTATGTAACGTATTGACAGAAAGCCTACGTAGGTACTACTAACTAGTGCTAATGTGCTGCATTGACAGAAAGCTTACGTTGGTACTACTAACTAGTGCTTATGTGCTGCATTGACAGAAAGCTTACGTTGGTACTACTAACTAGTGCTTATGTAACGCATTGACAGAAGGCTTACGTTGGTACTACTAACTAGTGCTTATGTAAGGCATTGACAGAAAGCCTACGTTGGTACTACTAACTAGTGCTTATGTAACGTATTGACAGAAGGCTACGTTAGTACTACTAACTAGTGCTTATGTAACGCATTGACAGAAGGCTTACGTTGGTACTACTAACTAGTGCTTATGTAACGCATTGACAGAAGGCTTACGTTGGTACTACTAACTAGTGCTTTTGTAACGCATTGACAGAAAGCTTACGTTGGTACTACTAACTAGTGCTTATGTAACGCATTGACAGAAGGCTTACGTTGGTACTACTAACTAGTGCTTATGTAAGGCATTGACAGAAGGCTTACGTTGGTACTACTAACTAGTGCTTATGTAAGGCATTGACAGAAAGTTTACGTTGGTACTACTAACTAGTGCTTATGTAAGGCATTGACAGAAAGCTTACGTTGGTACTACTAACTAGTGCTTATGTAACGCATTGACAGAAGGCTTACGTTGGTACTACTAACTAGTGCTTATGTAACGCATTGACAGAAAGCTTACGTTGGTACTACTAACTAGTGCTTATGTAACGCATTGACAGAAGGCTTACGTTGGTACTACTAACTAGTGCTTATGTAACGTATTGACAGAAGGCTTACGTTGGTACTACTAACTAGTGCTTGTGTAACGCAGTGACAGAAAGTTTACGTTGGTACTACTAACTAGTGCTTATGTGCTGCATTGACAGAAAGCCCACGTTGGTACTACTAACTAGTGCTTATGTAACGTATTGACAGAAAGCCTACGTTGGTACTACTAACTAGTGCTTATGTAACGCATTGACAGAAGGCTTACGTTGGTACTACTAACTAGTGCTTCTGTAACGTATTGACAGAAGGCTTACGTTGGTACTACTAACTAGTGCTTATGTAACGTATTGACAGAAAGCATATGTTGGTGAAAGTCAGAATGTTAACGAAACAAAAATGGCGCAGGCATGGAAGTGAAAGTTTTTAAACAAAAAAATTACCAGCAGTCTACAACATACTTCCACAATAGTAAGCACAGCTGTAGCTGTAGCTGTGTCGGAGTTTGTACGTCCTTCAGTTAGGCAGAGTTTGTTTTTTTTTGGGGGGGGGGTCCACTCGCCCACGAAGAATGAAATAGTTTCAGTTAGAAATGTTGCTTCAGCTTTTGATTTGGTATTTGTCTACCTTTAATAATGTATTCAATTAGTTTTTACATTAAGCCTCAGGTTGAGAAGTCAAATTTTCTTGACCACCTGTACTGGGTCGGGAACATTTTTTTCACTTTCGGTAAGTTGACAGACAGTATGAAAACACTCTCCCACGTAACCTCTTCTAATTGTCCATAAAAGAGTTAGACCCACGTTACCTTCTCTAATTGTCCACAAAAAAGTTGGGACCACGTAACCTTCTTTAATTGTTCACAAAAAAGTTTTCGCCCACGTTACCTTCTCTAATTGTCCACAAAAAAGTTTTGTCCACGTAACATCTTCTAATTGTCCACAAAAGAGTTTGGCCCACGTTACCTCCTCTAATTGTCCACAAAAGAGTTGGGCCCACGTTACCTTCTCTAATTGTCCACAAAAGAGTTGGGCCACGTAACATTTTCGAATTGTCCACAAAAGAGTTGGGCCACGTTACATTTTCGAATTGTCCACAAAAGAGTTGGGCCCAAGTTACCTTCTCTAATTGTCCACAAAAAAGTTGGGCCCACGTAACCTTCTGTAATTGTCCACAAAAAAGTTGGGCCCATGTAACCTTCTCTAATTGTCCACAAAAGAGTTGGGCCCACATAACCTTCTCTAATTTTCCACAAAAAAAGTTGGCCCACGTTACCTTCTCTAATTGTCCACAAAAAAGTTGGCCCACGTAACCTTCTCTAATTGTCCACAAAAGAGTTGGGCCCACATAATCTTCTCTAATTTTCCACAAAAAAGTTGGGCCCACGTTACCTTCTCTAATTGTCCACAAAAGAGTTGGACCCACGTAACCTTCTGTAATTGTCCACAAAAAAAGTTGGGCCACGTTACCTTCTCGAATTGTCCACAAAAGAGTTGGGCCCACATAACCTTCTCTAATTTTCCACAAAAAGTTGGACCCATGTAACCTTCTCTAATTGTCCACAAAAAAGTTGGGCCCACGTAACCTTCTCTAAATGTCCACAAAAGAATAGGCCCACGTTACCTCCTCTAATTGTCCACAAAAGAGTTGGGCCCACGTAACCTTCTTTAATTGTCCACAAAAGAGTTGGGCCCACGTAACCTTCTCGAATAGTCCACAAAAGAGTTGGGCCCACGTAACCTCCTCGAATTGTCCACAAAAGAGTTGGGCCCACAACGCTTGCCAAAGAAAAAAAAACATGGTAACGCAAATTATATATGGACAACCAACGAGTTTTTATGAAAACGCAAACTCTTGTTGGTATATTGTTTAAATTATTGAAATAAAGTAAATTTATTTGCGTGTTCAGATTTTTATATTTACAAAAAAAAAAAACAAAAAAAAACAACTATTTGTTCTCGTATTGCAATGAAAAATTCAATGGACACAATTCACTAGTGACTAGTAAGGAAAGTTGGGCAGTCCTTAGTTTGGAAAAGAGGGCTCTTGTTATTACAAAGCTGATATGATCAACTCATTCTGTGAGTCTGTTTCAAATATAGTACAGGTTATTTCTCCCAATGTTCACACTCAGATCAAGTTGAAGCTTTGCACAATTATTCATTGTCCCTACAATAACATAAATCAATCAAAATAATTAACCAATTAAGTAATACACGAGTGGGATTTTTTTTTTACATAAAAATGGAAATAAATCTTACAGTATTGAAATATATGACTGTAAATGTGCAGTTCTTTCCCTAATATAAGTTTTGTTTAAAAAATTTATTTTTACATTTTGCTTGTTTAGATATAATGTGTTTGCGTTGTTTGTCCTCTTGTGTTTGTGTTGTTTGTCCTCGTGTTTATGTTGCTTGTTTGCTTGTGTTTGTGTTGTTTTGTCCGATTGTGTTTGTGTTGTCCGCTTGTGTTTGTGTTGTTTGTTCTCGTGTTTGTGTTGCTTGTTTGCTTGTGTTTGTGTTGTTTGTCCGCTTGTGTTTGTGTTGTTTGTCCGCTTGTGTTTGTGTTGTTTGTCCGCTTGTGTTTGTGTTGCTTGTTTGTTTGTGTTGTTTGTCCGCTTGTGTTAACTGTCCAGTACATTTCCTAGTCAACTCTCAACCGATTAGAGTCCAGTGAGAATGTGAGAGGTCAGTGAGAAGAAAGGAAGTGAAGTCTACTTACTCTCCTCACAAATGACCTTGTGGAGACTACCTTCATCTTTATACCACACATCTGACCGCTCGATGACTGTAGCACTGGAAATAAAAAAAAAGGTAACTTTCTGTTAGAGTGGAGCTGAATGAAGAGTCCCTCATTCTCTTGTTAAGTGGCACAGACTCTAGCAGGTTTAGCGGAGCGATTAGAGTTCAGTTTACATCACACGAAAAGAAAGAAACATGAATTAGGTTAAGTTGTTTTGTTTTTTTATGACATTTTTGCTTTTTTCGAGAACGCCAAACATCTCAGGGGACACAACTATTTTAGTTTCTGTTCTTGAAGCTTCTCGAGTTATCTCAATGTTGTTTTTTGTTAGTTTTTTCTTTTACTGTAAAATCTTCACCTTAATGTTGTGTTGCTAAGGTAAACATAGAGACAATCTCACAAGACGGGGAAAAACCAACATTGGCAGTTAGCTCGTGCATGTATTGAGAGTACGGAGAGTCGAGACATGAAGTCTCCAAAGCAGCCAATTTGTTTCTTTGTTTCATTAGACTTTGTTAGATGGTTGGATCATTAGTACTGAAAGGTCTATAACAATGACCAATTGTTCACTCGTGTTAGGTGTTAAAAAGCCGGCCGAACACATAGGGCAAGGGGAGGTTGGGTTTGTTGCAAAGGTGCAGCTTTCCCCCCCCCCCTTTCATATTAGCTTGCCTACTCATGAATCAAATGAGTGGGCGGGGATTTTAGAAACGGCTCTAGCGATTTTCCAAGAAAGTATACAGTTTATGTGAAAAAGTAACTAACTAATAGGCCTTACAACGAAAACTCTGGTTTGACAGTTATAATGTTTCAAAATATAATTATCTTCAAATTAAATTTAACTTTCTTCTTTTTTTTTCGAGCGCGGATTCAGCGGGAATTCCCGCATTCGACTCTAATGTTTCCTTGTATTCAGTAGAGAGTTGAATCAATAACTAGACGTCCAGAAACATTTGGCGCACCGTTAGCAGGACTGTTAATAGAAGACCTTGGTTGTACAAAGCTCACTGGAAAGACTCCATGCAATAATGAATCATTACAAGAAATACAAAGAATGAGAAATGTTAGACCATCATCACATTTTGTGATCGAGTAGCGTCATTCTCCTTCCTAGCGTCATTCTCCTTCCTAGCGTCATTCTCCTTCCTAGTGTCATTCTCCTTCCTAGCGTCATTCTTCTTCCTAGCGTCAGTCGTCCATACTTGTCTTGTGGCATGAGTGTGTGACCAGCCAATGGAAAGTAGATTCAGGCTCGTCTTTCATAGCTACCTGACTAAATAATAATCTGTTGATCATCAAAATGTTGTAACCGTCTCGACATCCCCATTACAATACTGGGCTAAGTAGAATCTTGAAAGTAGAGAGATCTAAAGTCAGTGCACTACAAATAGTATTATAGTACTAAGAAAACTTGTACATTTGTATGCCGTTCTACAAGTACCAGTTAGACTCAAGTTCTACTCAACATCTATTTGTGTGACTGTGTGTTTGACTCAACATCTATTTATGTGGGTGTGTTTGACTCAACATCTATTTGTGTGACTGTGTGTTTGACTCAACATCTATTTGTGTGACTGTGTGTTTGACTCAACATCTATTTATGTGCGTGTGTTTGACTCAACATCTATTTGTGTGTGTGTGTGTGTTTGACTCAACATCTATCTGTGTGTGTGTGTATTTGAACGCCATGGTGTAATGGGAAGATAACTGGGAAGTAGCCAGACATCACGATGTGTGATGCTGTGATGGATGTACCGTAGAAGTTTCATTTTCCAGGCCTCACAAGTCACCGTGAGTGTGTCAACTGACAAGGCCTCACACATCAGCACATAGACTTGAAACTAGCACTAACCCAGGTGAAACAACTCATACTCAAGTATTCCTGAATTATTTCCCTTCCACATCTTGGCATTGTGGTGGCCATGAATTGATCTTTTAATTTTTTTCCCCCGTCACTGGCTTAAAGCCAGAGTCATTCATTTCACAGGCGGCTGCTGGGAAAAGCTCGCCACGATAATTGTTCGTTTCTAAGCTGGAAATAAACCCGCCCATAAATTCAGACTCCATGCTAAAGATTCAAAGTAAAACTTGAAGAGAAGGTGATCTCTATGCTAGACCATAGCAGCTGTTTCTCTTTCTAATCAGCTTTGTAGGAACTACTTTACGTCTGTCATTTGTACTATACACACACACACACACACGCCGATCAAGAACTATGAAAGGGGGGGGCGATTTTATTTCCAAACCCTAACCCCATCCCCAGTGTAAATCTTAAATTTAACCCTATGTATAAACACTGACACACATATGGAACCCCGAAGCCAAGCGTTCTCTTACATTCTTAGTTAGTTGTACAAACGCATTCTCTTGGCTCTACAGCTCATTATCCATGGGCTATTTTTTTTTCAAAAAGGCTGGTCAAATGAAGTGAACTAAAGTAAGGAGTAGGGCACGAGCCGACACTAAAGTGTGAGTGACACATGAAGGACTTGTAGTGCAAGTAAGTGTATATTTGTCACATTCATCGTAAGATAATCTTCTTGTTAAGAGAAACTAGTTGGACTGTTTAGGTCAACAGAGGATATCAAAAGAGGATGTCAACAGATGGATAAACGCTGTGCGGAACTTTGCGCGCAACAAAGGCCATAGAATGGACGTGGAGTGCTGACACCTATGGATGTTGAGTGCTGACACCTGTTGATGTTGAGTGCTGACACCTATGGATGTTGAGTGCTGACACCTGTGGATGTTGAGTGCTGACACCTATGGATGTTGAGTGCTGACACCTGTGGATGTTGAGTGCTAACACCTATGGATGTTGAGTGCTGACACCTATGGATGTTGAGTGCTGACACCTATGGATGTTGAATGCTGACAACTATGGATGTTGAGTGCTGACACCTATGGATGTTTAGGTCTGACACCTATGAATGTTGAGTGCTGACACCTATGGATGTTGAGTGCTGACACCTATGGATGTTGAGTGCTGACACCTATGGATGTTGAGTGCTGACACCTATGGATGTTGAATGCTGACACCTATGGATGTTGAGTGCTGATAACTATGGATGTTGAGTGCTGACACCTATGGATGTTTAGGTCTGACACATATGAATGTTGAGTGCTGACACCTATGGATGTTGAGTGCTGACACCTGTGGATGTTGAGTGCTGACACCTGTGGATGTTGAGTGCTGACACCTATGGATGTTGAGTGCTGACACCTGTGGATGTTGAGTGCTGACACCTATGGATGTTGAGTGCTGACACCTGTGGATGTTGAGTGCTAACACCTATGGATGTTGAGTGCTGACACCTATGGATGTTGAGTGCTGACACCTATGGATGTTGAGTGCTGACACCTATGGATGTTGAATGCTGACACCTATGGATGTTGAGTGCTGACAACTATGGATGTTGAGTGCTGACACCTATGGATGTTTAGGTCTGACACCTATGAATGTTGAGTGCTGACACCTATGGATGTTGAGTGCTGACACCTATGGATGTTGAGTGCTGACACCTATGGATGTTGAGTGCTGACACCTATGGATGTTGAATGCTGACACCTATGGATGTTGAGTGCTGATAACTATGGATGTTGAGTGCTGACACCTATGGATGTTTAGGTCTGACACATATGAATGTTGAGTGCTGACACCTATGGATGTTGAGTGCTGACACCTGTGGATGTTGAGTGCTGACACCTGTGGATGTTGAGTGCTGACACCTGTGAATGTTGAGGTCTGACACATATGGATGATGAGTGCTGACACATGTGGATGTTGAGTGCTGACACCTGTAGATGTTAAGCGCTGACACCTGTGGATGTTGAGTGCTGACACCTGTGGATGTTGAGTGCTGACACCTATGGATGTTGAGTGCTGACACCTGTGGATGTTGAGTGCTGACACCTATGGATGTTGAGTGCTGACACCTGTGGATGTTAAGTGCTGACACCTGTGGATGTTGAGTGCTGATACCTGTGGATGTTAAGTGCTGACACCTATGGATGTTGAGGGCTGACACCTATGGATGTTGAGTGCTGACACCTGTGGATGTTGAGTGCTAACACCTATGGATGTTGAGTGCTGACACCTATGGATGTTGAGTGCTGACACCTATGGATGTTGAGTGCTGACACCTATGGATGTTGAATGCTGACACCTATGGATGTTGAGTGCTGACACCTGTAGATGTTAAGCGCTGACACCTGTGGATGTTGAGTGCTGACACCTATGGATGTTGAGTGCTGACACCTGTGGATGTTGAGTGCTGACACCTATGGATGTTGAGTGCTGACACCTGTGGATGTTAAGTGCTGACACCTGTGGATGTTGAGTGCTGACACCTGTGGATGTTAAGTGCTGACACCTATGGATGTTGAGGGCTGACACCTGTGGATGTTGAGTGCTGACACCTGTGGATGTTGAGTGCTGACACCTGTGGATGTTAAGTGCTGACACCTGTGGATGTTGAGTGCTGACACCTGTGGATGTTGAGGGCTGACACCTGTGGATGTTGAGTGCTGACACCTATGGATGTTGAGGGCTGACACCTATGAATGTTGAGGGCTGACAACTATGGATGTTGAGGGCTGACACCTGTGGATTCGCATGTGAGCTGACGGCAGCATCTGTATGGTCCCAATGCTGCTTTCAAGTATTTCACGGAAAGAAAGAAAGTCTGTGTGAATAGTCTCAGTTTTAATGGCGAGTAAAGATTTGGGAGGGGGGAAGAGATAATAAAATTCAAGGCCGGTCCATTTAAGGTAATAAATATAAATAAAATAAAAGTGTGTTATGTAAGACAAAAGGGGAAGATGTCCATGACCATATATAGCCTAGGAACAAATCAATAGTGGACAACGTGGTAGAAGACCTGGATTCTGAAACTTATTATCTAGATTTGAATATTGGTGTGTACTTTTTACAAAGCTTAACACAATTTACTCTGTCTGTTTGTCTGGTCAAAAGTTTCTACACGTTATTTCTCTTACACCCTATCTCGGGTCAAGTTGAAATTTTGCCAAATAATTTCTTGTAACAAAACAAGAATGGAACAAGGGAAAGAAATCGTACTTGAAAGGGGTGATGGTATAAGTTGAAGAGGCTTGAGCCCTCAGTGAGCAAGTGTTTTTTTTATATATTTCAGACAGATGATAAGATCACAGCGCATTGAGAAAGTAAAATCAAGAAATTGCGCTAAACAAAAACAATTCAAGAGAGCACCCAATGACACAGCGTAGAAATACATTCAATCTGTCAGGCAATGTCAAGGCGTTACTTTAAGCTGGACAAATAACTGTCAGATATAATGTAACGTGTCCAATAACATTCAGATATAATGTAACGTGTCCAATAACATTCAGATATAATGTAACGTGTCCAATAACAGTCAGATATAATGTAACGTGTCCAATAACAGTCAGATATAATGTAACGTGTCCAATAACAGTCAGATATAATGTAACGTGTCCAATAACATTCAGATATAATGTAACGTGTCCAATAACAGTCAGATATAATGTAACGTGTCCAATAACAGTCAGATATAATGTAACGTGTCCAATAACAGTCAGATATAATGTAACGTGTCCAATAACAGTCAGATATAATGTAACGTGTCCAATTACAGTCAGATATAATGTAACGTGTCCAATAACAGTCAGATATAATGTAACGTGTCCAATAACAGTCAGATATAATGTAACGTGTCCAATAACAGTCAGATATAATGTAACGTGTCCAATAACAGTCAGATATAATGTAACGTGTCCAATAACAGTCAGATATAATGTAACGTATGCTCTCTGCCTGCCAGAGTCTCAATTCAGAAAAAAAAAATGTGATCGTTTGACGTTCAACAAATATAATTGTGTCATGCAGCGAGCATCTAAAAAGTGAACAGGAAACGAAATCTGAGCTTTTAATTGCTGATAATTCAAGGTCAGATAAAAATTAAAAAAAACATTAAAACTAGTTTTCTATTTCCCGTTAAGTTTTGACTTTTACTAAATTGATATTTTCAGCATTTTACATTAAGACCGAGTCAATGTCACGTAAGTAGACGTGTGTCTACAGATTTTGTTTCATGTACCTGGTAAACGTTTGAATCATGACCCAAACAAAATGAGAGACTTAATGCATCACAATTAAAGTTCAGGTAATGAGTCAAGCTCGGGGATGGGGGTGGGGGGGGGTATATTTTCTTGGCCGTACCAATGGCGCTATCATTGAGAGGAGTCAGTATGAATTAATATATTTCCAAATGTATCCACCAGAGAAATGTTAGTTGAAACATCTATCAACAAAAAATAAATAACAACTAGCTCTAAAGCATCGAGTATCAACAAATCTACATCTAACAATCAGTAGATCTATTGAGTCGTAGGCCATAGTTCTGTACCATTGACCCGGACATTAGAGACAAGAAAAAAAAAATGAATTTAGAGCACGTTCCTTTTGTAAATTTGATTATTTAAATTAATTTCTTAATTTATAAAAACCGAGGGTTCCAAAAAATAAGGTGTTTTTTTCGTGTTTTTTTTTCACAATAGAACACGTTATTGTTGAATGCCTGATATTTAAAAGTCAAAACCAAATAAAGTGGATTTCAGTTAGAGTTTTAAAAATAAATATCACTTCTTTTTTTTTTTTTGGGGGGGGGGGGGGGGGAAAGCAAATTGACATATTTTTTAAAACATCCACTATGTTTTTACTTTCGGAATAAATAGCAGAAAAAATGAGTCAAAAAAATTTCTCCCGTGGACCAGCCTATTGGAGATTTTCATACCCTAAGTAGCTAGCTTTTTGGTGTATCCGGTGTACAAACTAAAGAAAGTATTGATATCCTTTTTAAAAAATATTAGATCGTTAGCCCTGCAGGATCCAACTTTCTAAGCACTTCTCACATAGGGACACACTGAAAGAAAAGCCATTATTGAAGACAGGCACAGAGAAGGGAAAGAAGACATTACCATTATTAATGAGCACTTCTGAGAGTAGACCAAAAACATATCACTACACTTTCACACTAGGACAAAAACAAAGCTTATATAGGGGGAATAACTCCGAACTTACAAAGTCCCTTATTTGATATTATTACTAATTTCCCTCATTAGATATCAAATAAAATAATTATTTACCAATAATGAATTGACTAATTGGCTTTTGTTTTAATATTTATTCATGTTATGTTAGGTGCACCAAATAATTATTTAAATTTTCAACTTGATCCAACAAGATTATTGACTTATTGTGCAAAGCTTCAACTTGATCCGAAAATTGGTTTGGAGACAAACGTTCACAAAATGTGTAAGACAGACAGACAGACAGACAGAGCGACGTAATAAATCAAGTATTGACCAATTTGATCAATCTACGATTTCGTGAGCTATTTAAAATGGCCGATAATTGAGTAGTACACAGAGATACAAAACTAAAAAGTAAGTTACGAGCTATTTAGACGGGAGGATATGACGTAGAGAGAACAAGCGAGATAACCCACACATAGAAGCCTCCCCAAGGGAGAGCAACGTGCTACTAATGAAGATTTAATGAGATGCAAACAGGTCTTGATCTACTCGCTTCTAGTGCAGACTGAAGTTGAAGGTTATGTGGATCTATTAGATCTAAATATCTGAGAAGATCCTCTACAAGAAGCCAGGATGAAAGGAGCTGAACGGATATAAAACTACACGCTAACAGGGTGGGGGGATGGGGGTTGCACCTTTTCACACAGTAATGTTGCAATAAAGTTTTTTTTATCGTTTTATGGAAACACCTTTTGGTTAGAGTTTTAAAAATCTGTGAGTTTAGAATGTCATTTTTTGTTTATACATTCCTCGAGACTGAATTGAGGAAATGAAGGGAGGGGGGGAGGAGAGGGAAGGGAGAGCAGACGCCTGTATTTTGATTTCTGCTCTTGAGATAAAATCTCTGGCAGTATAATTGCCGAAGAACTCAGTGAGGCCTCCACACAAAGAGCAGAGTCTGGAAGTTCTTTGCAGATGGTTTATTTATATCTTAGGATACATATTATCTATAGTGTCAGGTGACGAGACATTTAATAAAAGTGATAGAATCTTTGAAATATGAAAGTCATATAGACAGTAGCCTGACCAATGTTACTCAAAACATTCTCTGCAGATAAATCACAGTATACGTCTGCGTTTTAATGCATAATGACATTTGAATGATTTTGATAAGCTTAACTTTTGTATGTTTAAATCTTTTTGTTTTTCAGCTGGACTGCACATTTCGTGTGTTTGGCCAACACTTTGATCCATTGTTATCAAAGACCAGGGGGTCATCTGTGCAAGTTACCGTAAATACTAGTAAGTCACTGTTTGCTTAGTCAGTGTGAAACACTGCACTCATCCTTAATCTTCGGAATCGAAGACATTGCTAAACACACCTGACAGTTCTAAGGAACTATGTTTCTGAGTCCAGTTCGGATAGAAGTCCAACAAATGATTGAGTTTATTAATGAAGAAGAAAACTCGTATTTTATTTGTATAAAATAACTCGTAAGAAAATAAGAGTCAGTGAAGTTAGTG
This sequence comes from Biomphalaria sudanica, assembly GCA_036873155.1. Taxonomy (NCBI): domain Eukaryota; kingdom Metazoa; phylum Mollusca; class Gastropoda; family Planorbidae; genus Biomphalaria; species Biomphalaria sudanica. Next base: position 169,032 of record JAZGLO010000030.1, read on the forward strand.
CTAGTGGTGTGGTTAAGTGCAAAGGTTTCTAGTTTAAATCCTGACGATGGCATCTGGATGTTTATATACAGGTTTATACGGGTTTATAAGGGTTTGTTGTCCCTGGCTAGGACATGTTGGAAAGGTCAAGTGCTGAAGGCTTCTGGTTTAAATCCTGACATTTGGATTTTTGTACACTGGGTTAATGTCCCGGGTTTGAAAATGTGAGCATCATGTAACAATGTTTTTTGGATCATGCTATATTGGTATATACCAGTGGTTCCCAAACTTTTTTGTCTCGTAGACCCCTTGCCATGTTTTCTGGTTTTCGGTAGACCCCCTGCTTAACTTTCAAATTTTGCAAATTCAACATTTTTAAAACTAATCTCTATCTGTACAAAAAGTTCCCCTCAGACCTTGTGGTCTATAGAGCAGATGATGTAAAGGCCATCTGTTTCTGTGGCCTACGATTATCGAGGGTGTCATGTGGCCAGCACAACGACCAACAGCCTTTACTTTCCCCAACTAATGTCAGGTACCCATTAGGGTGGCCTCAAAAGATCCCGAAATTAAAAATCCAAGTCTTCAACAGGATTCAAACTCGGGACCCCCGGTTCAGAAGCCAAGCACTTTACCGCTCAGCCAAAACGCCTCCTAATTTCTATCTGTACACAGTTGAAAAGTGAAATAGTAATTTAAAGCTACATATTAGAGGTTTTAGAGATCTCTCTTTTAAAAAATTCAAAACCAATTAAAATAACAATATGTATTGCTGGAATCTCCAAACACAATGGCCTTAATTATCATTGTAAGAGTTTTCGCAAAGAGCAGTTTCTCGTGTATTTGTTGACGTTTCACGAGTTGCTTAAATATTGTGTCCGCGCGAAGATGTTATCACTATCGGGAGAAAGAGCGAAGGCGAGTAACTGTCGCCTAAACCAGTAAGCTTCGAGCAGGAAGGGCTCATTAGTCTGGCTGGCTACCCACCAGCAGAAGTAAAACTGAATTCAAACTCTCCTGTCTTGCAACTCAAACATGGGAAAGGTTTTGTGGGTTAACCTGGGGAAAAATAAGGAGCCGGCGACCATAATGCAGTTTGCAGCACACACCACTACATCCTGTCAGAACCTGTGACGCTACTGAGCCCAAACTTATATATGTCGTTTGCAAAGAATTACATATGAAGCTTTTAATTTTATAACTCATGCCAATGATGTGACCTTGAACTGTATTGTTGCTTAAAGAAATTCTTTTAATAATATCAGATGTGGGCTTGTGTAAAACAGGTTTTAAAACTACAACGGCTGGTAAAAATCAATGTTTTACCTATGGTGTTTTCCGCATTTTGACATAAATAAGTAAATTTCCCCTTTCAGACATTGTGATGATGTTATGGTCATCTGTTTCTTTGGCCAACGGTTAACGAGCAGGGTGTCATGTGGGCAGAACAACGACCAACCGCCTTTACTTTTACTAACATAATTCAGATACCCATTAGAGATTGGTGGACTCAGGGGAGCCCTGAAAATCCTGAAATTCAAAATTCACAGAGATTCGAACCCAGGACCCCAATTACGGAAGCCAAGCGCTTAACCACTACCACCACACCCTTATTTTGCTATAAGTGAACAGATATTGTAAGACTCATAAACCACCATCTTCTCTACATGATGTTGAATAGAGATTTTGTGGGTCTATTCTGAACTTTATCTTTGAATGTTCAAAAGTTTTTCAAATCTATATCTTTTCATTTGGGTGATATTCTCGCAGATGATCCTCAAACGTAATTAGTTTCATATCGTCATAAGAAAGGCAATCGGTAACCGCTTGGTTGACAAGGACAGAATGAACAATTTTATATAAACAACGCTAGACAGTCTACATTTCTTTTTGTTAAACATTATTTACATGAAGACAAAATTAAGTTATTTTAATAAGTATTGAAATTAAATACAACAATTTTTCGTTGGAATAGCAGGATAAATATTTAAATGATTAACTAAGTTAAAAATTAAATATAGTGTGAAGAATTACATTAATGGGATGTAAAAATTAAAGTCACTACCTGCTTATATGAAATCTATTATCATAGACCCCCTTGGACATCTCATGGACCCCCAATTTGTTTTTTCACTTTCGTAGACCCCTTGTAAGTTTTCGTAGACCCCTGGGGGTCTATATAGACCACTTTGGGAATCACTGGTATACACCTTGTACAATCCTTTGAACAACAGAGTTCTCATTTACTGAGAATGCTTAGGAGGACAATAAGAATGCTGGTATCAGACGACAATAAGAATGCTGGGATCAGACGACAATAAGAATGCTGGTATTAGAGGACAAATAAGAATGCTGGGATGGAAAAATGACTTGAATAGGTGACTAATTTGAGAGATGTATTGTCATTGTTAGTTTTAGAAGTTATTAGGCTTTTTTTTAAAAAAAGAAGAATTATTGGGAAATATTTTTTGTGGTCGAGCGTGGTCGAAAGGCTAAGTACGCTTGAACTTGGCTTGGTTTGGTACCTATGAAAGGGGTTCAAGGTTCGACAGAGTTGTGTTAACTGAACACGGAAAACCTTCTCCCAGATACCCCCCACCCCCCCACTGGTCCACAAATGAGTTTGGTCCATAGCGCACTGAGAATGCTATAAGCATGAAAGTAGCGCTATAAAAAAGTTATAAAAAATCTAATGGATATATTGTTTATTAAAGGATATTTTCATATTGCATTGTGTATCTAAATACAACACTAAGTTTATAACTCAAACTGTGTTTTGTGAAACTTTAGGACGTACTCTGTGTTTTTGGAGAATTCTGAAAGTTTAGAACTTACACTGTTTTTTTTTTGTTTTTTTTTTTTGAGACTTTTGAAAGTTTAGGATTTAATTAAACTGTGTTTTTGGAGACTTATGATCTTACTTAAGTGTATTCTTTCTTAATTGAAAGCTCAATTTTTGTATCAAAAACTTAAGATATTATTGAATACCATGATGACTATAATGTAATAACGGTACCGTGCAAACGTAAGATCACTTGTATTATACTTAGACTGTTCTCTGGACCGTTAATTCTCGAATGTGTATTTATCTTTCTTAAACACTAAGTGGGACAATCTTGACCACTCCAGTATTTCTGGACCAACCGGTTTTTATTAACGACAATGGCGCCACCGTAAGTCTGTCTGTCTGGCTTTAAAAAAAAACTTTATGTATTTATTGTTAGTAAACTGTGGGGATTTTTTTTTTTTTTTTTTGAAATAAATTATATACCAAACTTGCGAAATTGAAAGAAATACACAGTTTAGAACTTCGTTTGTTTATAGTGTTTGAAGCGTATTAATAAAGGGAATTAACAACGAAAAACAAGCAGTAAAATGACAGCTAGTTAATTCCCTTTTGTAGTCGTTTGTGTAACGGACTGGAAGTAATAAAAAGCATGATCTTTTTTTTTTTAATAAACTTGAACATATTTTAAGAATGAATTGCATTCAGATAAGTTAGACTTGTCTATTTCCACATCAAACGTCATAAGACATAAGATTTTTTTTTTTAAATCACAAGAACGTAGTGATTTCATGAACGTGACTGCCGAATGTGCTATCAGATAACATCCGGACCAGCCAGTACGTGGAGCAGTCTAGATCTGCTCAACCTGACGAGCCGTGCTAGGGTTTGGAGGTATCATTGGTATCGAAGGTGCAGCGTAAGCTCCTGACTCATGTTAGTCACTTTGTTTATTGACATAGAATGTAGACATGTCTTATTGACACATCTGAACCAGAATGAACTTTTTGATAGCAGGTTTCGCAACATCGAGTTGTGTGAAAGTTGACATTTGATTGGTTTTGAAATGCACAATTTAGATTGCAGAAGATAAGTAGTCTGGTGACGACTGACGTATACACCTCTGTAACATGGGATGCAGGTATCTTTAGTTTGTTTATTAGAATGAAACCAGTTTTGGGTTTTTCTTTGATTTAAATTTTTTTTTTTTTTAAATAACTAGTGTTGGTTGGGGCAAAGTTGAATATTTAACGATCTGAGTCGACTCAAATTTCATTTATTTGAACTTAAATCTTTTTTTTCTATTAAAAAATGTTTCTTTTTTTATTTGGAAAATGAAAGGAAAACTGAATTGTCATTATTTTGTACAAAATATAATTTTGATTCCTTCAGTCTTTTGTTTGATAATTCACTGAAAAACAAATACAAGCGTGTCATGACATTATAAAGATTATGCCTGGGATGTTAAAAGTGGATCGAATCACTTCAGTAGCTTGATCAATGCTTGAATAAAATCAAGCTAATAATTGTTTGAAAACCTGTTCAAAACAGAGACAAAGTGTGGGGCAGAGAAAGAGGCAGCTTGTGGGGCAGAAAGTGAGGCAGCATGTGATGTAGGTTGTGGGGCAGAGAGTGGTACAGTGAATGGGACGTTGTGTGGGGCAGAGTGTAGTGAAGAGTGTGGGGCAGAGAGTGGGAAAGAGAGGCAGAGTGTGGGACACAATTGAGGCAGAGTTTGGGGCAGAGAGTGGTAAGGAGTGTAGGGCAGAGAGAGAGAGAGATAGAGAGAGAGGCAGAGTGTGGGGCGGAAATTAAGGCACAATTTAGGGCAGGGAGTTGTGCAGAGTGTGTGTCAGAAATTGAGGCAAAGTTTGGGGCAGAGAGTGAGGCAGAGTGTGGGGCAGAGAGTGAGGCAGAGTGTGGGGCAGAGAATGGTGCAGTGGGGCGGGGAAGGAGGACAATATGTAAACAAAAAAGTTTGGGGCAGAGAGTGAGGCAGAGTGTGGGGCAGAGAGTGAGGCAGAGTGTGGAGCAGAGAGTGAGGCAGAGTGTGGGGCAGAGAATGGTGCAGTGGGGCGGGGAAGGAGGACAATATGTAAACAAAAAAGTTTGGGGCATTAAAAAACAAAACCATAACGTCACAAATGCTACATCAAATTATGTTGTTTGTTTGTTTGTTTGTTTGTTTATTTATTTATTTATTTATTTCTTCACCTTGGCCACTACGTAAGATGGACTTTTTGGTGTTTCACAATATATCTGTCAAGTGGATCCTTCCGCCTCCTGTTATCCTAAGTGTCTCAACCTAAGTGTCTCGACCCGTCCTGTTTTCATTCAGTGTATGGTTCATTTATTTCTCCGCCTAAACAAGTTATACACTAATTATTGTTAATGAGGACTCATTAAAAGCGAGTGTCAATCCAGGTCTAATTACTTCTGTCTACCTAATGTATATGATGCATGTCAAATGCGCTTAGTGACCGGCTCACCATGTATCCAGTTGTATAAACACTTCACGTCAAGTCGAGACTCCATGTCGGCAGTCCAGTTGTCACCAGTCATGACAAAAGGTCAATGTTTTAGCTCTAATAAACCTGTACACGTGACCTGTACTTACTTGAAGTGGATGCACCCAGTTCCTGGTACCGGGGCGGTCCACCGAAAGAAGACTCCGTTCTTGTTCACCAGGTACCGGTGGGCTATCACTGACTCGTCACAGGTTTTATCTTCTTTTAAGTCTTGGACTCGGATGTCAGCAGTTGTCTGAGGGTGGGAAAGAGAATGGTTGTTAGGGGATTAGGGTGATGGACGATACTGCCATACAGGTACACAATGCCGCCTAAGAAAAACACAGTGGGCGGAACCAGGCCTGAGGCCTGACAAGGTCTTGCCTATCGGGAAAGCGAACATTTACATAATGTCATAATAACTAATATAGGGTGAAATAGATGACACAGAAGTAATAATAACAATTGCCTTTCTTGATGGCATAATCATTACATATGCTTACAGATATATTCATCTCATAGATTTACACTGTATGCCAAAAGATTGTGTGCTAAGTACTTTTATTTGTCTTCTTTTTCACTTAAACAAATTCTAATCAATATTGTTGACAGGAGTTTTATTTATGGAGAAGTGTATATTGAACTGTCAAGCCGAAAGCGCTATGTTAGCTAGAGTCTTTCATTATTTAGTACTTTAATCTTTTAGTTTTATTACATTCGCCTAATGTCTAGAACGTTTTATGTTTAGTTGACTTTCAATTACGTATTTCATTTCCATAGTCTAGCGAGGCGGGCAATTTAATTAAAGAATGTAGACATTTTGTTTTAAACTAACCATAGATGCTCTACATTCAAAATATGAAAAATGTGTGGTGATCAATATATATCTATATCTATCAATCTATATCTATCTATCTATATCTATCTATCTATATCTATCTATCTATATCTATCTATCTATCTATCTATCTATCTATCTATCTATCTATCTATCTATTTATATATATATATATATACAGAGAGAGAGAGAGAGAGAAGGAGAGGTGGACCCATTTGAGGGGGAATAACTGATACAATTTGCCATTCTTTAGTTTGACTGTATTACCTCCCCTTTGTCAACATCGTTCAAATCTACTGGTGTATCTAAGATTGCTTTGTCTAATATTAGATTACAGTAGGGCTATTATTGAAAGATTCTATGGCTATTGGAGATTTTTAGGATCAACTAAATAATGTCAAGGACGCTGAAGTCAATTAGGTTTTCTGTTATATCTCCATGATGAGCACAGTTAAGGTTTAAGTATCAACTTGTCAAGTAGCCTCAATTTGTTGGACTGAATAGACTCCTACCATTAGACACACACAAATGCACACAACTAAATAGTGTTTCATGCGAGTAATGCGATTCAACTAAATGAAATATTAGATCAAAGTACTCGACTAGTGTTCTACAAACCACGAAACACAGACGTCTTCAAGGCGAACGGACTGAACACAAATCTTGTAGAATCGGTCGCCTGTTCGTGTACAAATGTTGAAACATACAAGCTTGCAGAAAAAAAAATTAGTTCCCCTGTTATTTTATGTTTGCCACGCGAAACTAGATGAGCCAGTTTCTTATTTTCTTTTTTTTTGCAAATCAAAATGGTGGACATGTCATCTTGACCTAATAGGGCCAGACTAAAAGTTACATCTTCAGGACAAGCGCTGATAATGTCCCTTGCATGCTCTGAGCTCACCACATTTCTACTTGTTTGACACTATTTCAGTGTTTTCATTGTGATCACTTGAACTTATATATAGAATGGTAGACTGAAAAGGACATCAAGTAATGGTAAGAGCAGCTGAGGCCTTGTGCTCACTGGAATTAAGGAGGGTACCTGGCAGAAAATGAATGTTAAAAGAGACAGAAAAGTGGAGACACTTATTCGAGACAGCTGAAGACAGATGAAAACTGGAACTGAACCATTGTGTCCAGTCCAACTCTTACTTTATTGGAACTGAACCATTGTGTCCAATCCATCTCTTACTTTATTCCTCTCTCCCTTTGTCTTCAAACTCAAGCCTGTAGCTGGTAGCTAGTTATACTATCTTAATATTCAAATATAAGCCTGTAGCTGGTAGCTAGTTATACTATCTTAATATTCAAATATAAGCCTGTAGCTGGAAGCTAGTTATACTATCTTAATATTCAAATATAAGCCTGTAGCTGGAAGCTAGTTATACTATCTTAATATTCAAATATAAGCCTGTAGCTGGAAGCTAGTTATACTATCTTAATATTCAAATATAAGCCTGTAGCTGGAAGCTAGTTATACTATCTTAATATTCAAATATAAGCCTGTAGCTGGAAGCTAGTTATACTATCTTAATATTCAAATATAAGCCTGTAGCTGGAAGCTAGTTATACTATCTTAATATTCAAATATAAGCCTGTAGCTGGTAGCTAGTTATACTATCTTAATATTCAAATATAAGCCTGTAGCTGGAAGCTAGTTATACTATCTTAATATTCAAATATAAGCCTGTAGCTGGAAGCTAGTTATACTATCTTAATATTCAAATATAAGCCTGTAGCTGGTAGCTAGTTATACTATCTTAATATTCAAATATAAGCCTGTAGCTGGTAGCTACTTATACTATCTTAATATTCAAATATAAGCCTGTAGCTGGAAGCTAGTTATACTATCTTAATATTCAAATATAAGCCTGTAGCTGGTAGCTAGTTATACTATCTTAATATTCAAATATAAGCCTGTAGCTGGTAGCTACTTATACTATCTTAATATTCAAATATAAGCCTGTAGCTGGAAGCTAGTTATACTATCTTAATATTCAAATATAAGCCTGTAGCTGGTAGCTACTTATACTATCTTAATATTCAAATATAAGCCTGTAGCTGGTAGCTAGTTATACTATCTTAATATTCAAATATAAGCCTGTAGCTGGTAGCTAGTTATGCTATCTTAATATTCAAATATAAGCCTGTAGCTGGTAGCTACTTATACTATCTTAATATTCAAATATAAGCCTGTAGCTGGTAGCTAGTTATACTATCTTAATATTCAAATATAAGCCTGTAGCTGGTAGCTACTTATACTATCTTAATATTCAAATATAAGCCTGTAGCTGGTAGCTACTTATACTTTTTAAAATACAAGTTGTTACGTGGCCTTCGATTTTATTTAATCTTCATAAAATAATTGAAAACTAAAATAAAACTTACATTAAATATCCCAGGGACAAACGTGGCCCCCTTCTTGTCTGTAGCTGTGGCTGTGACCATCAGACCCATTAATCTTTGTTGAGGACTGCTCCCGTTGATAATCACTGAAATAAAAGATTTGAGTTTTTCAAAGTGGGCAACAACTAATGAAAAGTATTCACTAAACATTGTGAGTCCTTGAGCCAGCAGTTTTATAGTGAGACTTCAACAATGTCTACTTTTACTTGCGAGAAATAATAAAGATAGATAGATAGATAGATAGATAGATAGATAGATAGATAGTATCTATAGATAGATAGATAGATGCTTTGTATGGTGGCTGAGTGATAAAACCGACCAGTTTTCGACTTTCGAGTTGAAATTTAAATGAATTTCTAGGGATTTCTAGGACTCAACTCGAGTGGAACCGTACTATTATATATTTACTTGTATTATAATATAAAACATAAAATGCATTCCAAATAATAAATACATAGTGTGCCCTCGTTGTGAGGCAAGAGACATGAACCTAGCACTTGACCGCAATGGTCTAACTGGAAGTAGGTCTAATAGTTATGTTCAGAGTCATCAAAATTGGTCTCAAAGTGTTGATTTGCTGTAACAGAAACACTCTATGTACATATATTCAGCTTTCTATGTTACAGGATGTTATAGAATAAGGTTTACTGCATATTGCTGGGCTCACATAGAATATTTTATCAAAATTACTTATGCGATTAGAAGCCAGGTAACCACTATTTAACTAATGTTTATAGCGTCTTGTATTAGTCTCTCTTATCTATTAAAGACGTTACTTCAAAAAGAAGATAATTACGTCTTACGTAGTTCATGTCTCAATCTAGTCATACCTGTTAACCAATGACTTAAACTCTGCTAAGTCGTAGGTTTTTCTGGCTGATCAGGCAACCCATCCCATTCTCTAAGGGCACTAGGGAAGAAGGAGCACTTGTATGAACTCGTTCTAGCATATGGAATAGGAAATGTGCCATAATCTTTGTGTCTTTCTGAGTATTTCATTAGATTTTTTTTTTCTATTTCTAAATTTGTCCTGAAGTGTCTGGTGTACTTGTATATTTTGTTTTCTATAGTTAGAATGTTTACTTTGGAGTAATGCACAAATTGCAAGACAATTTCCTTATGGATAATAAAGATTATTATTATTATTATTATATTTAGGACGCTAACAGGATTAAGATATGTAGGCTACTGTTTTCTTTATTCTAGAAATAATCCTAGTCTATGTTTTTTCTATAGTTACAATGTTTACTTTGGAGTAATGCACAAATTGCAAGACAAATTTCCTTATGGATAATAAAGATTATTATTATTATTATTATATTTAGGACGCTAACAGGATTAAGATATGTAGGCTAGTGTTTTCTTTATTCTAGAAATAATCCTAGTCTATGTTTTTTCCCATGACGTTAGTGTCGCTATATAAAACCTTGCCCGAAATACAGAAGTCAAAATGAACCTAACGTTTATGCGCTAAATAAAAAATTGCTTAGTGTAACACTAGCTAAACAACAAGGTAGAGATTAAAAGAAAGATCCAAAAGTTTTGTGGAAAATTTTTTTTAAATCTAGTGACTACGCGCCATTTTTTTTTCAGAATTTCCGAAAATTCTGTTCATTTTGTTTAGCCAAGTGTGAGTTGCCTGCTCTTGGTTTCGTCATGGCCGCCAGAGGCTGTGAGGGTAAAGGCCTGGCTGCGGGCAGTGACTGCAGTTACCACCTGGTAGTTTCCAGCAGAGTCTTAGCCTCTCCAGCTACCTGAGTGCCGTCTCCGCATTTCATGCCTTTGTAACATTCAGACTTAGTGTAATACATACTGCACACCAGCCATCAACAGTAAGATCAAGACACAATCGGCTGAATTGGGGAATTCTAGACTCTAAACGCTAGGGCCTAAAAAAACCTACTTAATATAAAGACGACACAGGTAGAGTCTATACTCTAAACTTTGGGGCAACTGCTTAGATTTATAATCCTAAATGCCATAGATCTTTACATTCAGATTTTATCCAAGTCAAAGGCTCATATTTATTTAATCTACATTTAGATCTAAGAATGTGTTTTTGTTATTATTGCAACATCTTACAATTTATTCATTATTCATTATCGTCTGTGTGTGCATGATTATCATGATAGTAAGTTGCTTATTGTCACTATTTCTTAGTGAGAGAATTGTCAAAGAATGTACAAAAACAATGAATAAACTACATGCATTGGAAGAATCAAAAAGAAATGGCATTGTTTTCCCTACTACTAATAAAGCATTGACTTAGAAGTTTGACTCGCATTGCAGATTGAGACTTAGTGATTGTCTGCAGGTGGTGTTTGTAAGTCAAAGGAAATCTTGAATGAAATTATATATGCCCCCCCCCCACCCTCTTCCCAGCTCTCCTCGACAAATATTTAACACAAGTTGTGACAATGTCAATAGATCACGTGATCGTCCCGAAAACATATCTGACGTGTTCCTCGGCAAAAGTAATGACTGATCGTAGACACAGTAGAAGAAAGTCCATGGTAAGGGCAAGACTTTGGACACAAGTAAACAAAGGGGTGGCCAGGTTGCAGCCCTTGTTGGGAGAGTTCAAGGTGAGTCACTGTGACTAGAACAGTTGAGTGAACACAAGGTGAGTCATTGTGACCAGAACAGTTGAGTGAACACAAGGTGAGTCATTGTGACCAGAACACTTGAGTGAACACAAGGTGAGTCATTGTGACCAGAACAGTTAAGTGAACACAAGGTGAGTCATTGTGACCAGAACAGTTGAGTGAACACAAGGTGAGTCATTGTGACTAGAACACTTGAGTGAACACAAGGTGAGTCATTGTGACCAGAACAGTTAAGTGAACACAAGGTGAGTCATTGTGACCAGAACACTTGGGATCACACAAGGTGAGTCATTGTGACCAGAACAGTTGAGTGAACACAAGGTGAGTCATTGTGACCAGAACACTTGAGTGAACACAAGGTGAGTCATTGTGACCAGAACAGTTGAGTGAACACAAGGTGAGTCATTGTGACTAGATCAGTTGAGTGAACACAAGGTTAGATTTTAATCTCTTGATTTATTCTGAAGATGCCCAGATCCCTAAGCTGGTCCAGCCTTACGCATAACCAGACTGGGCATCCGCTTAGGGCAGCGGTTCTCAACCTTTTAGTCTCGGCGACCCCTTTTTACAATCACCCAGTCTGTCGCGACCCCGCCCCCCTCCGCACACTCACACAGCAATAGAAGAGTAGACAATGACAATCCATTTTTTCGAGGGTCTTAGGTGACCCCTGGCAAATCGTCAATTGACCCCCAAAAAGGGCGCGACCCACAGGTTGAGAACCCCTGGCTTAGGGCCTCTAATTGAAGGGGACCTCGAACAAAACTCAAAACATTTAGAGAAAAATTGCGAAAATTAGATTGAATCTGTAAATAGCCAAACTGTAAGGCTCTATGTCTACTAGTCTAGCTCTAAGCTCTAGATCATACAGGTATTTGTTTTTAAATACATATCGTCATTCTGTTTTCAGTCTTCATTTTATCATTTCGGTTAGCTTTTCAATTTTATTAGGGGGCCACACTTCGCCTAGGCCCTCCAATTATCTAAGGTGGGCTCTGCCCGAAGAGTCATCAGATATTTTTTAAAACTCTTTTACTCATAATTGAAACAATGCTGTCTCCACGCATACGACCTCGTCCACATTGTCCTGTCACCAGCAATTGTCACCTAGTGTGTCTAGATCTGTCTTTACTCAATAGGTCAAGTTAACCTAGTGTGTCTAGATCTGTCTTTATTCAATAGGTCAAGTTCACCTAGTGTGTCTAGATCTGTCTTTACTCAATAGGTCAAGTTCACCTAGTGTGTCTAGATCTGTCTTTACTCAATAGGTCAAGTTCACCTAGTGTGTCTAGATCTGTCTTTACTCAATAGGTCAAGTTCACCTAGTTATGTGGCAAATTATTAACCTAGTGCACATATTCTGCCATCACGCAATTAACCAAGTGCACCTTGTCATGTGGCCAAGTAAATGATCTAGTGCACCTAGTCATGTGACCAAGAGAATGATCTAGTGCACTTAGTCATGTGGCCAAGTAAATGATCTAGTGCACCTAGTCATGTGGCCTAGTAAATGATCTAGTGCACCTAGTCATGTAGCTACCGTTAACCTCGTGCACTTGTTGGGCTATTGACCTAATCCAAGTATAGTCTCCCCTTCCACTCTGTGTTTTTGTATTTCTAACTTTGAATCTTCTGTTCAATGACTCCAGCCAGTGAATGGTATGGTGAAGACAGTGACGAACACAGCCCCGCCATCAAATCGTGCCAGGACTTCGTCAGTAAAATACCCCTGCCTGAATAAGAGCTTAAGGACAGTGTCTTTTGAAGCTGCTTACGCCGAAGGGCCAGCCGACATCAACTTTTTGAAAAAGTAGGTCACTGTCTTAGAGATCTTATCGTAATCAATAGAGCGTGTGCTTGATTGTATAAAGCGACTTGACTTGAAAATAGTGGACAGTTCTGATTCTTACCGAAGCTTAAAGATAACTCCTCCAGACACTCTTACCAACAGGCCCACAAAAGAGATAGGACCAAGAATTCCTTAGTACCATAGAGATTGGACCTTTTAGTATTGGACGTTCTTAACTAGGTTGAAAAGTGGACCTATTAGCAATGGGCATTCTTAAGTAGCATAAGGATTGGACCTATTAGCACTGCATATTCTTAAGTAGCTTGAAGATTGTACCTATTAGCACTGCATCGTCTTAAGTTACATGGAGATTGGCACTATTAACACTGGACATTCTTAAGAAGAATGGAGATTGGACCTATTAGCAGTGATTAGGACTGCATATTCTTAAGTAGCATGAGGATTGGATCTATTAGCACTGCATATTCTTATGTAGTATGAAGATTGGATCTATTAACACTGGACATTTCTTAGTAGAATAGAGATTAGATCAGTTTCCATTGGACATTTTAGTATAAAACGCGTGTATTTGATCTGTTCGCACCAAACATTCCTTAGTAGTACACAGACGCACTACAAAAGGGGAAAACTATAACACTACTTCATTATTAACGCTGACGTTTCATTTGTGTAAGGCTTAACTTGTAGATGTACAAGTGTCCGAAGTACATAGAGTCATAGAGGCTTCGAACCATAACAACCACAGCTGTGAAAAGAATGGTCTAGACTCTAGAATGACCAGAATATACATATGTGTATGCTTATTATGATTGTAGATTTAGAGCAAGTTTGACCAATAGTATTATTAATCATATTTTTTTTTGTTTTTAGCAAATTAGGATTTTGTATTCCAAGTGAAGAATTAATTTTACGATCACAGACACTACGTTTAACCAGTGAGGTAAGGTTTGAACCCACGCCCTTTCTCTCTTTTACTCCTTGTGTTTCTTTTTTTTGTTGTTCTCTTTTTCTTTCTCCCTTTTGATTTCTGTCTCTACTTGCATTTCTTCCATCCATTCTGTTACATCTCTCTCTCTCTCTTTCTTTCTCTCTTTCTCTCTCTCTTTCTCTCTCTCTCCCTCTCTCTCCCCCTCTCTCTCTCTCTCCTCCACTCTTTCTCTCTCTCCCCCTCTCTCTCTCTCTCCTCCACTCTTTCTCTCTCTCTTTCTCTCTCTCTCTAGCTCTCTCTCTCTCTCTATCTATCTATCTCTGTCTTTTAGCACAAAGATAATGGACCTCATTCACCAATCGTAAACAAACAAGATTTAGCCACGTGGTGCTCTATCTCTTCTATATAATTTACTATCTCATGTTTAATTCATGATGGTTGTCACGTGACAGTTTTTTTCATTGTTTTATCAATACGATCACGTGACTAAATGTTGTTTGTTTACGATTGGTGAATGAGGTCCATTCCAAACATCAAAGTCATTGCTAGACAGTTTCAGCCCAACAACAACAACAGTGGTTCTAACAAAGAGGTCATTGACCAAAGTATTATTTGTTTACAGTGGCAGTCACCGAGATCTTCTCCTTTTTTAGATGACTTGACTTCCTCTTCTGCACTTAAGTGAGTAGACCAAATGTCATCCATTTCGTGGTTCTATGACATGACTTGATGATGCAGTGTTACGATATGAGGTAGAAGTAGCCATTCTCTGGCACGAGACCTATTTGTAACCCATAGAATTAATAGACCTACATCAAATATTTAACCGTAATGACATTGAAAATGTTTTTACAACTTCTAAATTAAGTATTACTGCTACCTCGAGTAATATTTTGCTACAGCAACTATTAATGCTACATGAAATTTTAAGGTTAATCCCACAATTACTGTTACATCAATGAGGTCTATAATCGCTACATCAAGTAGACTCTAGAACTGCTTCTTCTAGTCTTGTTACCTGTAGTATTACTGTTACGTCGAGTAATACCTTTCCAAGTATTATTGCTATATTAAGTGTTTTAGGTATACCCTATTTATATACTTATTTCATTATAAGAAATTGTGTATATGTTTCAATACTGGGAGTCTTATTTCAGAAATATCACATCACTGACAAATCGCAAGTCCTATCTAGATTCATTGAAATCTGATCAAAGGCGTGCCTCATTCAGAATGGACTCGCAAAAACTCTGTCATCACATGTCACTGGACGAAAACGTAAGCCTCAATTTCGATGTCTGATCTTAGGAGGTCAAGGTCAATACTGACTTGCTTTGAAGCGGTATAAAAGGCTGGATGAATACCTTCCAGCTAGAAAACCAAGGGATGGTTGGAGATGCAGAAGACGTATCCAGATGTAGTGTTTGTGCCACTAGACTATCTGATGAAGCTGGCCTCTCCACCAACCGACAAAACATTCAACGCTTTCATCCCCTTCCCCCTTGGTGTCGCCCAACGACCCCAGACATACGCTTGAATCTTGTAGACCCTAATGCCACTAAGCTAAGTCGTTCATCTAACGACCTTCAAATTCTAGCACTGGAAACCATTTTAATACCTTAATGCCAGTACCATTTTTGCATATACTGATGGGTCGGCATCAATAGATTCTGGAAGAGCAGGCTATGGCGCCAACATCAAGTTTCTTGGCTCCGACTCAGTCAAAATCTTTGGACCATGTGGTAGTCTTTGCACTTTTGATGCGGAGACCATAGCAGTCTGTGAAGTCTTAAAAGTCATTGATTCCGAACCCGGCTAGGGACATTTGAGGGCAACACAGATTGTTGTGGTCACTGACTCAAAACCTGTACTACAGGCTTTGCAAAGTCCTGAACCATGGCCCCCCTCCCCTCCCCCTGTCATCATGGCCTCACACAACAAATAGCAACGCTATGGCACCCCTGAAATAATTCAGTGGGTACCGAGTAACATATATTTGACTGGCAACACCATTGCAGACTCCTTGGCCACTAGAGGAGGGCTAACACCACCCACCGAGCAGGCGGTGAGTTTTCATCATGCTCTGGCTACAATAAAAATAAAATAGAGATGGAGAAGTGGTTTGAGTGCTGGGACAAGTCCTAAAAAGCCCGTGGAGTCTGGAAGCGTATGAGGTGGAGGCTGTCCAGGTCTGAGCAAGCTATTTAGCACAGTGCAAGACAGGTCACTGTCCTGTTGGCTCATATTTCTCAGGCTATGGCCAAATTTCGATTCACGGTGCCCCCGCTGCGGGGAAGAAGAGGAAACGGTGCCTCATATTATTTTTAACTGCCCCCCAGACTTGCTGATCTCACCCAAACTTGCTGATCTCACCCAGACTTGATGATCTTTCCCAGACTTGCTGATCTCACCCAGACTTGCTGATCTCCCCCAGACTTGATGATCTCCCCCAGACTTGATGATCTCACCCAGACTTGATGATCTCCCCCAGACTTGATGATCTCCCCCAGACTTGATGATCTCCCCCAGACTTGAAGATCTCCCCCAGACTTGATGATCTCCCCCAGACTTGATGATCTCCCCCAGACTTGATGATCTCCCCCAGACTTGATGATCTCCCCCAGACTTGATGATCTCCCCCAGACTTGATGATCTCCGTCTCGACACGTCTGGGAAAAATAAATATTCTCGATCTGTATGGTGACATGTAAGCACTACGCAAAACAGCAGAGTTTCTGTATAGGGCTTTTACAAGATGAGGATTTGAGCCTCTCAAGCGCTCACTCAAATGGAGTTTGATGATGATGGTTGAATATGATAGCAGGCGAGGTGTCAAACTAAGATGTATAGCTACACAGCCCATTGCCTATATGACAGTTGTGTTAAAGCTTGTATTTGTTCTTCCCCAGCTTAGGGACGTCGAGCGCTTGGAACACATCTTAAACATCAAGGTTTCCCCAAGTTCTGCTTTGTGCCCCATCACTGATGTCCAGTATGTAAGGTCCTGTAACTAAAGCCCAAAATGTAAAGTTCTGTAACTAAAGCCCAATATGTAAAGCCCATTGAATAAAGTCCTGAAATTAAATCCCAGTGTGTTCCGTAAGTAAAGCCCGTTTAATAAGGTCCTATTACTAAAGCCAAGTAAATAAAGACCTAAAACTAATGTCTGATAAAAAAAAATCCTATTACCAATGCACACTAAATAAATCCCAGTAAGAAAAACCCCGTTACTATAGTCTAGAATGTAAGATTCCATAACTATAGCCCATTTTAAAAGTCCTGTAGCTAAAGAACAGTAAACAAAGCCATTTAACTAATGCCCAGTATGGAAAGCCCTATAATCTCCTAGCGTCGTGTAAACTATTCTTAAATCGTGTAGAAAGTATATACACTGTCTAAACTTTTGTGGTTCCCGTGACTCAAAGTCTTCCCACACAGATCCATCATAACGTCTTTCCACACAGATCCATTAAAACGTCTTCCAACACAGATCCATCAAAATGTCTTCCCACACAGATCCATCAAAATGTCTTCCCACATAGGTCCATCAAAAAGGTCTGCCCACACAGATCCATCAAAACGTCTTCCCACACAGATCCATCAAAACGTCTTCCCACACAGACCCATCAAAAAGGTCTGCCCACACAGACCCATCAAAACGTCTTCCCACACAGACCCATCAAAACGTCTTCCTACACAGACCCATCAAAACGTCTTCCCACACAGACCCATCAAAACGTCTTCCCACACAGACCCATCAAAAAGGTCTACCCACACAGACCCATCAAAAAGGTCTGCCCACACAGACCCATCAAAACGTCTTCCCACACAAACCCATCAAAAAGGTCTACCCACACAGACCCATCAAAACGTCTTCCCACACAGATCCATCAAAAAGGTCTATCCACACAGACCCATCAAAACGTCTTCCCACACAGATCCATCAAAAAGGTCTACCCACACAGACCCATCAAAACGTCTTCCCACACAGATCCATCAAAAAGGTCTGCCCACACAGACCATGTGTAGGGAGTTGAGATTCTGTTGGGCGCCGAGATGGAGTGTTAGCGTGAAGGTGTGTTAAGGAAACTTGTTGGTGTGATACTAGACTAATTATTAATCAAATGCTAGCTTCAATGATATTGATGTATATGTAAATATGTTTGAAAAAATTACAATTAAGTATAATTAAATATTGTTCCTGTTGACAACTGTTGTTATTCACTAAATGTTCAGTAGAATAACTGTTATTCAATGTTTCTATTTTACATGCTATTACCTTTAGGTTCTGGTGTTACTCTGTTCAGGCTGGGGATACGGGACCATAATATCATACCCCACCTAAGCGACAAAACCCACCTGACAGCTATGCACCTTTCTTGGTTCAAACGGTTAATTTTCCCCAAAATGTTGTTGTGTTTTTTTTTATTCGCAATTTTGGTTTGAAGTATTTTTCATTTAATGGACCTCATTCACCAATCGTAAACAAACAACATTTAGTCACGTGATCTTATTGATAAAACAATGGAAAAAAACTGTCATGTGACAACCATCATGAATTAAACATGAGATCGTAAATTATATAGAAGAGATAGAGCACCACGTGGCCAAATGTTGTATGTTTACGGTTGGTGAATGAGGTCCATTAAAGCATCATTTTATTACCACTAGATCTAGATCAAAATGTATTCTAGATCTAGAACTAAAACAGTTCCTACCTGGATTGTACAGTAGGGCCTCTCAATCAATCATTTTTTTAAAGTATTTTTATTTATAATATTTTTTTCTGGTGGGTGGTCGACTAGTAAAATAAATTCAAACAAATGTAGGCCTATAAATTCTACAACTCAAATGTCTTTCAAGTGACGCACCTAGCCCGGCAAACCACGTTCCAGTGATGTCATAGCTCTTCGTCTCAGAACCTTCTAGAGCAAAAGCGGAACTAGTTGCCAAGATTAATTCCGCAGCTAGTCTGCTACGTGACAATAGTCTTTGGATTTGGCTGGGGTTGATACATAGATATTCTTTGCATTTGGCTGGGGTTGATACATAAATATTCTTTGGATTTGGCTGGGGTTGATACATAGATATTCTTTGGATTTGGCTGGGGTTGATACATATATATTCTTTGGATCTGGCTGGGGTTGATACATAGATATTCTTTGGATTTGGCTGGGGTTGATACATAAATATTCTTTGGATTTGGCTGGGGTTGATACATAGATATTCTTTGGATTTGGCTGGGGTTGATACATATATATTCTTTGGATCTGGCTGGGGTTGATACATAGATATTCTTTGGATTTGGCTGGGGTTGATACATAGATATTCTTTGGATTTGGCTGGGGTTGATACATAAATATTCTTTGGATTTGGCTGGGGTTGATACATAGATATTCTTTGGATTTGGCTGGGGTTGATACATATATATTCTTTGGATCTGGCTGGGGTTGATACATAGATATTCTTTGGATTTGGCTGGGGTTGATACATAGATATTCTTTGGATTTGGCTGGGGTTGATACATAAATATTCTTTGGATTTGGCTGGGGTTGATACATAGATATTCTTTGGATTTGGCTGGGGTTGATACATAGATATTCTTTGGATTTGGCTGGGGTTGATACATAAATATTCTTTGGATTTGGCTGGGGTTGATACATAGATAATCTTTGAAAGCATCAATGGCCACGACATAGCCTAAAATTGTTTGACATATTTCAATTGTTCCTTCAGAACATTGTTACACTCTTGCTTCGAGACGACAGTCGAGAGCACGTACCACACGATGTGTTAAATAAACACAACCGGGGAAAGTGGGGGGGGGGGGAAAGTGATACTAGAATTCATGGGTTATAAGAAGATGTAGGTGCCTCATAAAACGTGCCGTTCTTATTCAACTAAGGGTGTCAAAATGCAGACAGTTTCATTGGAAGTGAAATAAAGTTGGAAGTTACGGCCAAAATAGTTTATGGGACGATGCGCAAGATGGAATTTAAACAACGTAAGGGGAGGGGCGGGGTCAAGCTGTGTTAATGGAAGTAGAAAAAAGGGTCCAATGAAATAAAATATTTACCAACGACGTCGCCGCGGGTGTTTCATGCTCGTTTTTTGTGTGAAAGAAGTTTTCCATTTATGCGCAGTTACATACACCTGTAAATATCGATGATTTATTCTCCAGTTAAAGTTTAATGCGCATCCAAAATGCTGTAACCCATGCTTTCCTTGTCCAGGCACTCAGAGAACAGAATGGCTGAGCTGAAGAAGATTGCTGAGCGAGCTAGGAGGAACAGTCAAGTTCACGAGATGATGATCGAGCAGAAGCTGTCTACTTACCGAGACATAGACGAGAAAATCTACATCGATGTCAAGTCTCACATTGACCTGAGTAAAATTGACGACAGGACGAAGATTTTTAACAAAATATCGAGGCTAGAGAGCAAGGTAGGCTGGCTGGGAGATAGAGCTTCAGTCTTGAGTCTAGAGCAAGGTGGTGTGGCTGGGAGATAGAGCTTTAGTCTTGAGTATAAAGCAAGGTAGTGTGGCTGGGAGATAGAGCTTCAGTCTTGAGTCTAGAGCAAGGTGGTGTGGCTGGGAGATAAAGCTTCAGTCTTGAGTATAAAGCAAGGTAGTGTGGCTGGGAGATAGAGCTTCAGTCTTGAGTCTAGAGCAAGGTGGTGTGGCTGGGAGATAAAGCTTCAGTCTTGAGTATAAAGCAAGGTGGTGTGGCTGGGAGATAGAGCTTCAGTCTTGAGTATAAAGCAAGGTGGTGTGGCTGGGAGATAAAGCTTCAGTCTTGAGTATAAAGCAAGGTGGTGTGGCTGGGAGATAGAGATTCAGTCTTGAGTCTAGAGCAAGGTTGTGTGGCTGGGAGATAGAGCTTCAGTCTTGAATATAAAGCAAGGTGGTGTGGCTGGGAGATAAAGCTTCAGTCTTGAGTATAAAGCAAGGTAGTGTGGCTGGGAGATAGAGCTTCAGTCTTGAGTATAAAGCAAGGTGGTGTGGCTGGGAGATAGAGCTTCAGTCTTGAGTATAAAGCAAGGTGGTGTGGCTGGGAGATAGAGCTTCAGTCTTGAGTATAAAGCAAGGTGGTGTGGCTGGGAGATAGAGCTTCAGTCTTGAGTATAAAGCAAGGTGGTGTGGCTGGGAAATAGAGCTTCAGTCTTGAGTATAAAGCAAGGTAGGCTGGCTGGGAGATAGAGCTTCAGTCTTGAGTATAAAGCAAGGTAGTGTGGCTGGGAAATAGAGCTTCAGTCTTGAGTATAAAGCAAGGTGGTGTGGCTGGGAAATAGAGCTTCAGTCTTGAGTATAAAGCAAGGTGGTGTGGCTGGGAAATAGAGCTTCAGTCTTGAGTATAAAGCAAGGTGGTGTGGCTGGGAAATAGAGCTTCAGTCTTGAGTATAAAGCAAGGTGGTGTGGCTGGGAGATAGAGCTTCAGTCTGGAGTCTAAAGCAAGGTAGTGTGGCTGGGAGATAGAGCTTCAGTCTTGAGTCTAGAGCAAGGTAGTGTGGCTGGGAGATAGAGCTTCAGTCTTGAGTATAAAGCAAGTTGGTGTGGCTGGGAGATGGAGCTTCAGTCTTGAGTCTAAAGCAAGGTAGTGTGGCTGGGAAATAGAGCTTCAGTCTTGAGTCTAGAGCAAGGTAGTGTGGCTGGGAAATAGAGATTCAGTCTTGAGTCTAAAGCAAGGGAGTGTGGCTGGGAAATAGAGCTTCAGTCTAGAGTCTAGACTTAAACAAGGTAGGCTGGCTGGGAGATAGAGCTTCAGTCTTGAGTCTAGAGCAAGGTAGTGTGGCTGGGAAATAGAGATTCAGTCTTGAGTCTAGAGCAAGGTAGTGTGGCTGGGAAATAGAGATTCAGTCTTGAGTCTAGACCTAAACCAGGTAGGCTGGCTGGGAGATAGAGCTTCAGTCTAGACTATAGAGTGCTCTGTCGTCAGATCTGGCTATTTCCTGTGTTTACAGTGCAAAACTTTGCCATGTTTAACTGAAGCGTGTTATCTCTGCCATGTTTAACTGAATCGTGTTATCTCTGCCATGTTTAACTGAATCGTGTTATCTCTGCCATGTTTAACTGTGTCATATTATCTCTGCCATGTTTAACTGTGTCCCGTTATCTCCAACAAGTTTAACTGTGTGATGTTATATCCGCCATATTAACTGTGCCATTTTTATCTCCGCCATGTTTAACTTTACTCCCTTATCTATGCCATGTATAGCTACACCATGTTTAAATCTCGAATGTGTAACTATGACATGGTTCTCTGCACTATAATAAGTTCATTGATATATAACTCTCCTTGATATCCTGTTAGATCAAGAGTTTCGCAGTCAGGGGAGAAACCACTATACACTCCCCTACCAACGAGGAAGAGAACGAAGAAATCTATCGGATTCTCAAACATCATATCGTTACGTCCAGCGAGAACATAGAAGTTAGTTAGGACACGCCCTTGAAGGAAGTCTGCAGGTCAGAAATCAGTTGGCGCCGGATGGAATTCACTCGATAGCAAAATTCAGTGCCGCAGTGTTCAGTCGTTATCCATGTGCAGGAGAAGCAGAAGTCTACAGGTGTGACATGACTTTGACAGCTTGGCAACCATTGGTTGTTAGGGCTTCACACTGCTTAGTACTAATACACTTATAGTGGACACAAGAATATTCATTGTATTGGTTTGTTGTCCTTCTTTTCTTGTCCAGATTTGTGGAATCGATAAATTCGTTTTTCTGTTATTTCTAAATTAATGTAAAATCACTTATGCAAGCAGTTTTTTCATAAAAATACACCACTTTTACAACTATTCACTATAAATAGTAACAAACACCGGTGGCTCTTTTGTAGTTCTGATAGTGTAAATTATTAAATTACACCATTTTATAACTTATAATAACAGATTTCCCGCGATTCCTGTCGATTTACCAGGAGCTCATGGAAATATCCGGAAATTATTAAAATTTTCTGAAAACAAATCTCATGAGATATATAGACAAAAATGGTCATTTTGGGGTGTCATTCAATATGGAAAACGCAAATCCTACGCGCGATAAAAAAAAAACGGCATTATGCAATACCTTTAATTGTGGAATCTAGTGAAAGAAGCTTCTCGCACCTCAAACTAATGAAGAATTAATGAATAATTACTTTGGGTCAACAATTCTCGTAGATAGATTGAAACATTTGGTAATTCTTGCTATTGAGCGTGATCTATGTGGTTATAAAATTTTTATGATATACTGTATGACTTCCCTAATCGCAAGGTTCGTAAAGTAATTCTGTAAGTAGTAAAAAATGAATAAAATGCAAAGACCAATATTTTCTAATACAAACTCTTAATTTTCACTTATAATCCGTACCCCTACCCAAACTGGGCCCAGCGAAATCCGTTTCGCATAGGGCCACACAATGGTTAAGTCCGGCCCTGCTATTTAGTGACGGGTGAATACAGAGTAGATTACTTGTACTTTTTCCATGACTTCTTGCTCACAATGGTTAAGTGCGGCCCTGCTATTAAGTGACGGGTGAATACAACTTCTCTCTCTCTTTTTTTCCCCTCTAAAATTACTCGGGGTAACTCTAGTCCGTCCGACTTGCTGAAATAAAAGAGTGATCTTTCCATTACGCGGTGTTTAAGCTCTTGAGCCATGAAAAAAAAAAATATATATATAAATATCACAAAGTCAGTATTTTAGTATGCTAATGCAATCACTATTCACCAAAACTATTCATAACCTGGTAGTTTGATGTCTAACCCACCATTCATTCTTGGTCATTATGTAATTGACGTCAATTGTGTTGGTGCCACTAACTTCCACCATCTGACCAGAAAACATCCCAGAGTGCGTGTGTGTGTTTATGTGGGAGCGTGTGGAAAGTGCGTATGGAGGCGGGTGTCAGTTTATGTGTTTATTATTTATACGGGGGGGGGTATGTCAATGTGTGGGTAAGTCATTGTTTCTGTGTGTGTGTGTGTGTGTGAATGTCTGAAAATGTCTATTTGGAAGTTTTCAGACTATAAAGAAAGACAAAGTTCCGTAACTCTTCTCAAACTTCTCTGTGTTTATGTTACATTTCATACAGGATACAAGACTTAACATTACATTGTCTAACTGAATAGATGAGTTCTAGATCTAAACTGAAGTAAAGCGTGCCACACGGCAAATGGCCAGCTCCTCTACCACAAAAGCGAAAGCCACCATGTGGAGGGGAGTGTCTCTCCAAACTAGGGCTCCACAGCCAGAGGAACAAGTGTTCCAGATGAGCCATCGTCGTTTCACGACTGCAGGAGGCCAACGATTAGTAGGGGAGATCAAATGACTTGCAGACGTTATCACTGGTTTTCTGACATCTCATGCCAGGTGCTCATTAAATAGAAGGCACTTTCTTTCATTGTTGTCAAGAACAAACTACAGTGTTTACTTTCTCAATGTTATTTTATGTTTGTTTAAAGTCAAGTACACAAAGTTTGTTTCTTCACAACTTGACCAGCAACCTAAGTTTAGGGTTCAAGGATGACTTCTAAACCTGATCTACTCATTGTTGTATTATAACAAAGATAGTTGCCACTAAATTGTGAATCTGATACACCGTTATAAAGATGGCTGGAGTCAAAGTGACTGAATTCTTGATTGTAAATTACAGAAAAGGTTTCAAGAAAAATGATGCTCACCTATCAGGTCAGACACTTTCTTCCCTGGCACCAAATATCTCAGATAAAAATAAAGCAACAAAGATCAAGATTAGCTTTTAGAGAGCTGATCATCAAGACACTTACTGGTCAACAAAACACTTACTGGTCAACAAAATACTTACTGGACGTTAAGACGCTACTGGTTATTAAGACACTTACTGGTCAACAAAACACTTACTGGTCAACAAAACACTTACTGGTCAACAAAACACTTACTGGTCAACAAAACACTTACTGGTCAACAAAACACTTACTGGTCAACAAAATACTTACTGGACGTTAAGACGCTACTGGTTATTAAGACACTTACTGGTCAACAAAACACTTACTGGTTAACAAAACACTTACTGGTCAAGAAAACACTTACTGGTCAACAAAACACTTACTGGTCAAGAAAACACTTACTGGTCAACAAAACACTTACTGGTCGTTAAGACACTTACTGTTCAACAAGACACTTACTGGTCGTTAAGACACTTACTGGTCGTTAAGACACTAACTGGTCAACAAAACCCTTACTGATCAACAAAACACTTACTGATCAACAAAACACTTACTGGTCAACAAAACACTTACTGGTCAACAAAACACTTACTGGTCAACAAAACACTTACTGGTCAACAAAACACTTACTGGTCAACAAAACACTTACTGGTCAACAAAACACTTTCTGGTCAACAAAACACTTACTGGTCGTTAAGACACTTACTGGTCGTTAAGACACTTACTGGTCAACAAAACACTTACTGGTCAACAAGACACTTACTGGTTATTAAGACACTTACTGGTCAACAAAACACTTACTGGTCAACAAAACACTTACTGGTTGTTAAGACACCTACTGGTCAACAAAACAGTTACTGGTCGTTAAGACACTTACTGGTCAACAAAACACTTACTGGTCGTTAAGACACTTACTGGTCAACAAAACACTTACTGGTCAACAAGACAGTTGCTGGTTGTTAAGACACTTACTGGTCAACAAAACACTTACTGCGTGGCCAGCATAACATTATCTGGTCAGCAAGACACTTACTGGTCAACAAGACACCCATTGCGTCGTAATGGTCCATCACAAAAACAACAACAACAACAGATTTTGCTCACGTGCATAAAACGGACGGAAATCTACCATATGGAGATTATAGACCAAACTAATTAGTGTTGAGTCCTGTGCACAATCCACTCTCTCTCTCTCTTCTTGACACATTGAAATTGTCTTCTGACTCAACTTAAATTGGGCGCACCGTCAGCCGCCAACGTTTTGCCTCTGCTAAATGTTTGCCCGTAGCGCCCTTCTCGAAAGTTGTAACTTAGGGGCACGTGACACAGCCGTCTGCTACCTCCCCGCCACAGATGTTGCTCAAAAACACTTCAAGAAAGAGATGGTGTGACCATCTTTAAAAGTACTGCTCACTGGACCGTGAGCTACCATCACCTGCAGTCATTAATGTAATCCTGGTTCGAGCTTATGGTGAGTGGTATCCGTACGAGGGGAGGGGGAGAGAGAAGAGGATCGGTGATTACTTTGATCAGGTGTACATTTAAAAGCAAAATTATCTTCCATCCCTGGGATTCTTCCGAAGTTCTGCTAAAAAAAATGTGCAATCTATTTTTTTTTATGGCATGCATGATTTCACAGCACGATCAATTGCATTGGTTGTTTTGATTGAGTTTAGATGCATGGTATTTATTACTAGTGACATGGCTAGTAGTGGATATAGTAACACGGCTAGTAGTGGATATAGTAACATGACTAATTAGTAGCGGATACAAATAATTTATACTTTATCTCTCATCATCATGCACGTGACTTTGACACAAGTTATAATCCTCCCAGTCTAAAAACTTCTGAACATGTTGAGACCGTCAAGAATGTGTGTGTGTGTGTGTACACTCAATAGAGAGCTGTGTGTGTGTATCTTCAAAAGAGAGCTGTGTGTGTGTGTATACTTTCAATAGAGATCTGTGTGTGTGTACCTTCAATAGAGAGCTGTGTGTGTTCGTACATTCAATAGAGAGCTGTGTGTGTGTGTACATTCAATAGAGAGCTGTGTGTGTGTGTACCTTCAATAGAGAGCTGTGTGTGTGTACATTCAATAGAGAACTGTGTGTGTTCGTACATTCAATAGAGAGCTGTGTGTGTGTGTACATTCAATAGAGAGCTGTGTGTTTGTGTGTACCTTCAATAGAGAACTGTGTGTGTGTGCTCCTGAACTAGTTCGTCCATCGGAATAATTCATGAACAAACAAACAAACTAACACACACACACACACACACGTATTCGTAATGTGAAGGAAATAGTTGTCCCCCCTTTCCCACCAATGGACGTCATTCACCAATCGTAAACAAACAACATTTAGTCACGTGATCTTATTGATAAAACAACGAAAAAAAACTGTCACGTGACAACCATCATGAATTAAACATGAGATCGTAAATTATATAGAAGAGATAGAGCACCACGTGGCTAAATGTTGTTTGTTTACGATTGGTGAATAAGGTCCATTACGGTTCAACATTTTGTCTTCACGGTTCATCGAAATGTTGACTTTGGCTGCCAATGTGTATCATTTTATAAGGATGGCGTAGAGCCTTATGCAGAGCTATACTTGACTCCACCACTCAAGTAAGCAGTTTTTACCCGCAACACTAAAACCTGTCGATAGATGCAATAACATATTTGTCCAGGCCCATGATACCGTCTGCTTGCTACGTCTTCCAAAAGTATTCCAAAGTAAAGTGTTAGTTCTGCTGATGTGCTAGACTTCCAAATGTTTGAATGTCAATGTATTCCTACATAAAGTCTTAGTTCCTACATAAAGTGTTAGTTCCTACATGAAGAGTTAGTTCTGCTGATGTGCTAGACTTCCAAATGTTTGAATGTCAATGTAATCCTATATAAAATATAAAGTGTTAGTTCCTACATAAAGTGTTAGTTCCTACATAAAGTGTTACTTCCTACATAAAGTCTTAGTTCCTACACAAAGGGTTAGTTCTTACATAAAGTGTTAGTTCCCACATATAGCGTTAGTTCCTACATAAAGTGTTATTTCATACATAAAGTGTTAGTTCCTACATAAAGTGTTAGTTCTGATGTGAACTTTGGAACTTCGGGATTGTCTTAAAAGTGGAGTCTAAGGCACTTGGAGCTCTAGGCATAAGTGAGCTATCTATCTGTCAATCTTAGTTTTCATCTTTCTCTTTTTTTTGTTTAAATCTATTTGTCAATCTTAGTTTTCATCTTTCTCTTTTTTTTTTGTTTAAATCTATCTGTCAATCTTAGTTTTCATCTTTCGCTTTTTTTTGTTTAAATCTATCTGTCAATCTTAGTTTTCATCTTTCTCTTTTTTTTGTTTAAATCTATTTGTCAATCTTAGTTTTCATCTTTCTCTTTTTTTTTTGTTTAAATCTATCTGTCAATCTTAGTTTTCATCTTTCGCTTTTTTTTGTTTAAATCTATCTGTCAATCTTAGTTTTCATCTTTCGCTTTTTTTTGTTTAAATCTATCTGTCAATCTTAGTTTTCATCTTTCTCTTTTTTTTGTTTAAATCTATCTGTCAATCTTAGTTTTCATCTTTCGCTTTTTTTAAAATCAAAAACAGTCAGTAAGCCACAATCTGTAAATAAGTCGCAATCAGTCAATAAGTCGCAATCAGTCATTAAGTCACAATCAGTCATAAAGTCACAATCAGCAATTAAGTCACAATCAGTCATAAAGTCACAATCAGTCATTAAGTCACAATCAGTCAATAAGTCGCAATCAGTCATTAAGTCACAATCAGTCATGATGTCACAATCAGTCATAAAGTCACAATCAGTCATAAAGTCACAATCAGTCATTAAGTCACAATCAGTCATTAAGTCACAATCAGTCATTAAGCCACAATCAGTCATTAAGTCACAATCAGTCATAAAGTCACAATCAGTCATTTAGTCACAATCAGTCATAAAGTCACAATCAGTCATAAAGTCACAATCAGTCATTAAGTCACAATCAGTCATAAAGTCACAATCAGTCATTAAGTCACAATCATCTCCATCCTTCTTCGTCCCCCGCTTCTCTCCCCTCCCCGACAGATTAAAAAAAAAAGGACTATAACTGGATCAATCTCCATCATTTAGACTTCGGGCTCTAAGTACTCTAGAGATATACATCAAACTCTTCAAACTTTACATAAATCAAACTATCTAAACTTTATATAAAACCTTCTCCTAATGAACACAGATTTCATGCTTTACAAAAAATATTAAATTCTAAATGTGTATATTTGAAAACATGTTTTAAATGTTGAACTTTTCCGGATCCAGTGCAAGAACAATGTTCCTCTGAATATGTTTAGCCAGTTTGATATGTCATTTGTTCATCCCAGACAACTTGTTATGACTGGTGATACCTGGACCTCAGGCGCAGAGATTTCCTATTAATCCTGCATGAACATTCCCTGTGATGTGTGCCCCTCACTAGCGAAGCTGTCACAACTAAGCATTATCAGCACTGGACATGTCATAACCATAGCTGTCACAAAACGCAATGTCGTCGACACACTCATCTGTCTCCGACACACTCATCTGTCTCTGAAACAATTTTCGCTCTTACGGAAATTTTCGGCTTCCTCCTTGACGGTAAAAAAAAAACCACATTTTTTTGGTCTGAAAACGTGGCTTGCAATATCAATAAAATAAGTGCGTACGTAGCTTTAAACCGGAACCAGGGGAGCTAAGCGCGCATGACGCGGGTCGTCGGCAAGCTCAAGACGTGAGAAGTCCCTGCCCAGGTGTCGGGAGGACAGGTCGTTTCTGGAAGACGGATAGTGGGATCTGGTCCTTGCTGTCAGAGAGTGACACTGGGGCTCGTCTAAACACTGACATGGTACTGTCCCAAGTCATTTATTCACAGCGTTGGCGTGTTTGTGTGAGAGATCTGTGTGTTTGTGTGTGAATGTGAGAGAATAGATCGAAAAGTGACCATATGTAGAGCGTCGTATCAAGATGTGAGTGAAAAACATAAATAGTTTGCCCCCACGAATTATTTAAATATTAAAGGTCATGAATTCGTTGATACTTAGTTTGACGATTCTATTTAAAACTAGATCTCCTCATCAGTACATTGTTATTATTTTGTCATATTTACTTAGCGCCTAGAGACACTCCTCTCTTAAAGTTTAGATATAATCAGACAAGATTATGAGCATAATCAAATTCAATTGACAACAATTCTAGACTTCTTTATCAAATAAATCCATTAACAACAACAACAAAAGGATTTATCCAATGTCACAATCTACTATCACAAACTCGAATTACACCAACCCACTAACACAAACTTAGGCTCAAATGACACCAACCTACTATCACAAACTTAAGTTCAAATGACACCAACCTACTATCACAAACTTAAGCTCAAATGACACCAACCTACTATCACAAACTTAAGTTCAAATGACACCAACCTACTATCACAAACTTAAGTTCAAATGACACCAACCTACTATCACAAACTTAAGTTCAAATGACACCAACCTACTGCTATTTAAAACCTGTGACTAATGTTAATACTTCAAAAAGCTAGTACAACAAAACCGATGTGGGTGTATTCAATTCATAAAGTAAAAAACTTCCTATAAACTTCAACAGATTTCTTGTAAAACAAAACAGACTATAATGTTTTATATATCAACATTCACAGATTCAAATTGAAAAGTAGAAGCATGTAGAACCACAAGTGTCATGATAATAATAAACCAAGATGTTATTCCCTAAAAATACACATCTTTCTGTCTACATCTGTCGCTTGTTCTTCTCTTTTCAACTTTCTCACCAGTATCTCTAGAACTACGACAGTCCACCCAGTTATTTCATCAGAATCTTTTTAGCCTCGTTAACGAACAAAGGGCATTAACCGCTGCTATCACAAACATAAGTCTAGACCAGTCTTCTAAGTTAAAAGAAAACAACCAAGAAACGTTTTGCTCCCCAGATTCGTTCAAACTAATCACATGACTTTCTTTCTATAAAAACTTTCACCAGTCCTCTGTTTTTCTTTACAGAACAAAATTTAATGAACGTAGATACATCGAAACATCCAGTTGTCAGGTCATGTGACCATGTTTCGCTCTCCATTAGAGTTTCATTACTTCTTAGCTGCCATTTTGTTCTCCCGTCATTCACCTTCTCCCCCCCCCCCTCTCCCTTCTATCCAACAGTATTTGCCTGTGTCATCTGCTTGCGCCAAGAGGGGTGGAGGCTGGGTTGGTCCACCCCCCCCAAAAAAAAAAACGTGTAAGTGACTGTCACAGTTCAAGACCGCTGTATCAACAATGGTCCTTGCCAATTAAAATTGTCCAAATGACTCAAAAAAAAAAAAAAAAAAGGGGTGGGGGTGAGGGAGGCCAAGCGACATGGGAAGGGGAGGTAACAACACTTTCAAAAGATGGCAGATGACGCTAGGTGTTCAGGTACTAAACTCTCTACCTTATAGTGTGAGTTGTAGTAGTGTACCAGACGTTTTTCAACTTTGCACTATTTATGAGCCGTATGGAGAAGTTGTTGGATTGCAGTGTGGGCCATACAGTGTGGGCCATACAGTGTGGGCCATACAGTGTGGGCCATACAGTGCTCCTTCACATTTTAAAAGTATTACTAACATCGCGAGCAGGACGACTAGGGACGGCGGTGAGCAGAGTTCGAACCCGTGACCATCGAACGATAGTCCAGAGCGCATACACACGACCAGGCAGCCTATTCCATTTAAACATTACATTACACAACCAAAAACTAACTTAATTCCTAACACATACACAGTCTTAAAAAGTACACACATAGTCTTTCCACTCTTTCCACAAGAAGCACATAGACACGTGCCTAAACCTGTCTCTAAGTACAAAGATAACTCTGTTTAAAGACAAACTTTAATTTGAACCTGTCTCAACACAAATTTGAATTTTTGTTTCCGGCAAAAGATTCTAATAGCAGTTCATAGAACGAGGCTTGCTGGATCAGTAAACGTATTCAACTCTAGACCTTTATACTTGTAAACTTTATTGCAATAAGCCCACATAGAGACTATATACTTGAAGTCTTGGTGGACACGCTGCTGGTTAACATTTATTTTTTAAAAACCTTTTTGAGAAATTTGTCTTTTTTTTCCTTGTTCACGAAATAGTAAGTACACTTGTGACAAATATGGTACTATAGATACTTGTAGAAGGCGCGATGGCTGAGCGGTAAAGCGCTTGGCTTCCGAACCGGGAGTCCCAGGTTCGAATTCTGGTGAAGACTGGGATCTTTAATTTCGGGATCTTTAGTCGCCTCTGAGTTCACCCAGCTCTAATGGGTACCTGCCATTAGGTGGCCTGCCATTAGGTGTGGAAAAGTAACGGCGATTGGTCGTTATGCTGGCCACATGACACCCTCGTTGACCACAGGCCACAGAAATAGATGACCTTTACATCATTTGCCCTATAGACCACAAGTTCTGAAAGGGGAACTTTACTTTTACTTTTAGGTACTAGTGGCTACACTTGTGACAAATTTGGCACTATACATACTAGTGGCTACAGCAAGAGTTCAATCTGCATAGGTAGACGGAGACAAGATGCACATACAACCTCTTCAGCCCGAAACTTTAACAGACTCCAACGTCTGGAGGAAAGCGGAAAAGTTTCTAAGAGGAAAAAAGGGAGAGGGAACATTTGGCTTGTCAAAATAATTGTGCAATCTCAAGTGGACTCCTCGACAAATATTTGGGCATCACTTCTGGGCAGGCAGGAGAAGATCATCCACCTTAGAAAGTGTGAACGATTACTTGCATACAAATAGACCTAGAGAGGCTCGATTAAGAACCTTTTATTTCTGGAAACAGAACAAATTTTGGTTGTCGCTGGATGGTTTTTGAGCGACATGCTCAGGGGGAAAAACAACTGGCTCATTAAGTCATAAAAAAGCATTTTACACTAGATATAGAGTATTTGGGCTCATTGGATTAGTTTGGCAGATTGGACTAAATGAAGAATATTTTGGCTCGGATTCCTTTGATGAGTGAATTGTAATTAATTAATCCACGGATTCGAATCCTGGTAAAAGCTGGGATTTTTTATTTCAGGATCTTTGGGGCGTCTCTGAGTCTACCCAGCTCTAATGGGTACTTGATTCTACTTTGGGAAAGTTTAAAGGCAGTTGGTCGATTTGCTGGCCACATGACACCCTCATTATCCGTGACCTTAGAAACAGATGACCTTTACATCCTCTGCCCTATAGATCGCAAGGTCTGAACGGGAAACTTTACCTTAACTTGTTTATCCACGCATTAGCCATATTGACCAGAGGCTACTGATTTCATTTGATAGTTGATTTGACCTCATTAAATTAATTTCTGTTTTTTTATAAACTTTAATTTGTGTCATATAAAACAAGAGCATGCAATGTCTTAGAATTCTATTCCAAAAGTTTTCTGATTACAAACAAAAATGTTTTTTAAGTTTTATCCTAACAGGGTAGAATGTACAAATGTGAAAAATGAACAATTCTGTCAGAACCTGGACAAAATAATTACGGAGATTAAGAGTTAAAGGTAATTATACTAACTGCTAGTCGTAGTCCAGGTTTAGGACACACACACAAAGTTGGCAATATGTTTTAAGGTGAAAGAATTTTTTGGAAATTATTTTCTATCAATGGTTGATAAAATCATTATCGTAGTTTCATCTCCTCATTTCTCTGTTCCCTGACTCTCGTCTCTTCTGCCATTCTCTGTTCCCTGACTCTCGTCTCTTCTGCCATTCTCTGTTCCTTGACTCTCGTCTCTTCTGCCATTCTCTGTTCCTTGACTCTCGTCTCTTCTGCCATTCTCTGTTCCTTGACTCTCGTCTCTTCTGCCATTCTCTGTTCCTTGACTCTCGTCTCTTCTGCCATTCTCTGTTCCTTGACTCTCGTCTCTTCTGCCATTCTCTGTTCCTTGACTCTCGTCTCTTCTGCCATTCTCTGTTCCCTGACTCTCGTCTCTTCTGTCATTCTCTGTTCCTTGACTCTCGTCTCTTCTGCCATTCTCTGTTCCTTGACTCTCGTCTCTTCTGCCATTCTCTGTTCCTTGACTCTCGTCTCTTCTGCCATTCTCTGTTCCTTGACTCTCGTCTCTTCTGCCATTCTCTGTTCCTTGACTCTCGTCTCTTCTGCCATTCTCTGTTCCTTGACTCTCGTCTCTTCTGCCATTCTCTGTTCCTTGACTCTCGTCATGCTAAGAACCAGCAAACATAAACGTCGTATGTGTATGTCTAGACCAACTAGCCTTTCAAAATGGTTTTTCTTTTTCGTAATTAACAACGAAAAAAAAAGGAAGGGGGCGTTGGTTGTTTAATTGATTTCCATCTGTACTCAAATTACGCCCTTCTTTCACAAGTAGGGCGAACACTACCAATCTGTGGGCTGCACCTACGAATGGGCGTATATAAACTGTTGAATATAAAAAAAAATTAAAAATAGATTGTTATGTGTTGCCTCCCCCCTTGCCATTTCTCACGCAGTTACCTGCCTCTGAGATTCCACCCAATGCTCCTCCATCTTTACTTTCACTCCACTCTCAATTCCCCCTCCCCCTTAAAAAAAAACAACTTTTCTCTCTATTTGACGCTGCCTGGCAAACCTTTTAATTAGGACAAAATCTATTTGAATAGAATAGGCAATGTATTCCAAGTATATTTCAAGCATTTAATTCCACACATACACACGCACAAAAGGTAGACAACTTGTTAGCAGACGACTAAAACTAAACTGAAACTTTGTCCCGTCCTGACGTTAACATTTGGCGCTTGATTTCGTAATTTCAGTTGGCCCCCCCCCCTCCCTAAATATACCCTTCAAAGTCAATCAAAGATACGATTGGATGATACATTCTTTAATGACAAAAAAAAAAAGGTTCTCTAAAGAACCTAAATTTGTATAAAGTGTCCTCCTCCCCCCCCCCCCCAACTGCCATCCACAAAAAAATCTAAATCTAACAAGCGCGCGCATGGTCAAAGGTCAGTTAGTGTTGAAGTACACTTTCCCACCTTGTCAAGACTAATACATGTCCCTGTCAATCTGGGGTTACCCAGTTCTACGTCTGCTGGCACTGAGGAGATCGTCTGCTAAGCGCCGACATCAAATCGTTCGTGGAATTCACTTGGAATTTTTCAATTATTTCACTCATTTCGCGTTTTTCTTATTATTTTATGTGAAAAACGAAAAAGAAAGGGTGGAGCTGGGTGGTGGCGTGGTTTAAATCTGTCGCTCTGAGAATTCATTGACTTCAACAATATTGGGAGACTTACCAAAAAATTGGAGTAATTGGGTGACGCTAGGGCCATCCCTGCTAGGGGCAATGCTCCATGATGACAAAGCATTAAATAAGCATTTTTGTAAAAAAAGCTGACAAAGTGCGGGATATTAGGGACGTTGTGGCTGTGTGTTAAAGCGATTGGCTCCACACCTAGAGGTCTCGGAGTTCGAATATTTGTGGATGGCATGAATGTAGAACTTCGTGATTGTTGAAGACGCCCCTGAGTCCAGCCAACTTTAATGGGTACCTGACATGAATTGGAAAAAGTGCAGGCGGTTGGTCGTTGTGCTTACCACATTACACCTTCGTTAACCGTCGGACATAGAAACAGATTACCAATACGTCATTTGCCCTATTGATTGCATGGCCTGAAATGTGCTACCTCTCTCTATTACAATAATTTAGCAGGGCTTAATGTATGGGCATTGTGCTGATCTCGGGCCTGACTTGCAAGTTTCAGAATTCCTTTAGAATTGAAGATTATTACTTCTAAGCCCAAATATCCAGCTGGACGATTGGGGGGAGGGGTTGACAGGGGGGAAGGGGTTCGGAATCGGTTCCATTGTGACGACAAGATAGTTTCCCGGTGGTGTGGCATGCATTCTGGACTGTCGTTTCGATGGTCCTAGACTTACACTCTGCCAGCAGCCGTGCGGGATGTGAGCTAGGATATACACACATTCAATTTTGAAGGGTCATCCGAAACATACAAAACAAAAGTGCAAATTATTTTAATTATTATTATTTTACTGTGCCAAAGGACTGCAGCGGTTAAATAACAAACATCGCACTCATATAAATATTGTTACGAGTCTCACTATCCAGGCTCTCTGCAAACTGCACCTTACACCACCAACTTAAAGAACTTGACAACTCAGGGCTCCAACGTAACACTTTAATAGTTGAATAAATAACAGCCAATATTGTACAATTGGCGCAACGTACACTGTACAAATATCTCTCCGATAACACCGTACCGCCGTATCAACTCTTGCACTTGCCTCTCCGTCTCGTTCCGGGCTTGCACTGGGTTCAACAGTTCAGGACACTACGCTCGTTGTGTCGGACTCGATCGCAGACCAAGATCAAGACGCCAGTCGTCTCAACTGTACTTGACAGTACTCCGCACTGAACCGTCGTAATGCTCCGTGCAGAACTACACCGTTGAACTGTGCTGTAGTCGTGAACCTGTCGTGAACATTTCTTGACTGCTACACCTCCGCACTTTATATAGGGTCCCTACTGGCCTTCTAGAACCGGACAGAACGACGCTCGACGTTTCTAGGTGGTCAGATGACTACAACTCTCGTGACGCTACTGAGCTCTGTTCACGACGTCGATCCTTCCAGAACCATCATGTTAACACTCGTCTCGGCCGACCGTCGTAATTCGTCACGGTTGACCGCTCGTCTAGCGCTGGCCTGGGGAGATTTGCGTCGGCTGACTACACTCACACCACTACCCCTATCTGTGCCACCACAAGGTTTATAACACTGTATATAATATATTTTAAATTGTTTAACAAATGTATGCAGGTCTTATGATATTGCAATCTAGATCTGGTCTAAGTTAAGTTAAAACAAAACGGATGTGCTATAAGACTGCAGCTATACAAGACTATATATAATCATTAATACTAGAGAGCGCAGTTGCTATAAATAGTTTTTAACACTTTCTCTTTATTACAGTTGTTTACCATCACTGCAAGAGAGGTAACCAGAAAACATTCCAACTTCTTCAAGGTGGATTACCTCCCCATTACGGGACGAAATTTGCGCCTTGGGCCAACAATTAGCAGAACAAAGATTGTCAGTAGCCACATTTCTTTTTGAATTAGGAGCAAATAAATGAGCTACCCCAGTTTAAACCTTTTAAGTCTTGCTTTCTTACCAAACTTTAAATCACTGATTAGTATAAACCTTTTTTGATCTAAAAATTTTTTAACGAAAGACTTGTATAGCTGCCTATGTAGCCAAACAATATCCCCAAAGATAGGATACTCTCTAAGACTATTTTGTACTAATGATAGGATACTCTCTAAGACTATTTGTTTTATAGAGATAGAATACTCTCTAAGACTATTTTTTTTATAACGATATGATACCCTCTAAGGCTATTTTGTTATAAAGATAAGATACTCTCTAAGACTATTTTTTTATAGAGAGGATAGTCTCTAAGACTATTTTGTTATAAAGATATTTATTATGTCTATTATACATATATATATTCTACATAGTGTCATAAAGTGCCTATCGAAGCTTCATGACTTATTGAAACAGACGAGGACAAACATATAGATAAGGGTAAAAAGAGAAAGATCAACTTGGACTTTTTTCCGAACTAAATCAATCAGAAAGCTAATGTACTATGTTGATTAGATCTTAACTTCTTTTTAAATACTTAATGTACTGTCCGAGTATTTTGTTATAGTATTTATATAAAACAAAAATGGTTTACGAGCAAAAGACATCGTTTTGAATAGAAAATACTTATATGCAATTTTAAACAACTGAGAAATAGATCAAGTAGTATGAATAGAAAGAACTCCCTGATCTAAATGAGTAGCAGCGAGTTGCTGTAATGTAAATGTTATATGACCAGTGTGAACTCTTTTATTCCATGGTTTAAAGGCTGAAAGAGTTGTCAGTCTATTGGAGATATTCATATATGAAATCAAAATCATAACTAGCGAACTTTGAGGTGTATCCGGTGTACAGAATAAAGAAGGTATTGAGCATCTTTTTTTTTCAAGTTCTAGGAATAGTTTGTTCAGTTTGTAGCACTGCAGAGAATAATGTTGTTGTTTCTAATCTCTTTCGTTTGTAGTTTCTACTAGGCAGCATTGAGGTTTTTTAGCCTTGACAACGTTGCAGTTTCTACTTAGTTGGCAGCAAAGAGGTTTTTTAGCGTCCTTGACAACGTTGCAGTTTCTACTTAGTTGGCAGCATAGAGGTTTTTTAGCGTCCTTGACAACGTTGCAGTTTCTACTTAGTTGGCAGCATAGAGTTTTTTTTAGCGTCCTTGACAACGTTGCAGTTTCTACTTAGTTGGCAGCATAGAGTTTTTTTAGCGTCCTTGACAACGCTGCAGTTTCTACTTAGTTGGCAGCATAGAGTTTTTTTTAGCGTCCTTGACAACGTTGCAGTTTCTACTTAGTTGGCAGCATAGAGGGTTTTTTTAGCGTCCTTGACAACGTTGCAGTTTCTACTTAGTTGGCAGCATAGAGGTTTTTTTAGCGTCCTTGACAACGTTGCAGTTTCTACTTAGTTGGCAGCATTGAGGTTTTATTTAACTTCCCTGACAACGTTGCAGTTTATCATGAAAATCTCCACTACATATTGCAAACATCCAATACAACGACATCATAATAATAGAAAGATATTCAAAACCGTGAACCTTAGCGACTTTGAAGTTGTCCGTTGATGGTCTGTAACAGCAAAACGCTAATTACGGCATTCCTATACAGTCATACGGTAGCTCGAATAAAACACGGGTGAATTACGTTCGAGGAATACAGTCACAAGAATGTTTTGTTTTGGGGGTTGCACCCCAACAGCTTGTGAGAAGAGCTTACGCCTAGCCAGTGTCGTTTTTTGTTTTTTTTGAAGTCTCAAGTAATCAACAAATCGCTTTGTAACTTGTCATCGTAAGTGTCGACATTGTTATTGCCATTATTAATAATGTACTTATTCTGCTTACCAAAGTTGCCTCTATTCATAAAGACATCGCTCCAATAATAAACTAACTGTCCTTTAATAGGCGCGTTCGCACCGCCCCATGGCACCCCGCGCAGTGATACAATCTAAAGTCCTTAGGCTATAATAACTTTGCTCAAGCCAGTTTTGTGTTCAACTTTTGAAACACATGCGGAGATGGGGGGGGGGGGGGGGTGTGATTCAATGGAAGTGTTTGGTGTGACTCCTACAGTGTACACAAACTAAACAGATTTACGGTTAGTGTAAAAGTAGCATTGGGTGGTTGAATTCCAAGCTTGAAGAATCAATTAAGAACCGTTTCTGTTTTGATTCTGCGTCTTATGAAAACAGTTATCAATCTAAAAATGAATGACTCGGTACCAGTCGCAGGCAAAGAATTTTAAGCCGTTCCTCTGTTGTAGCACCTCAAGCTATTAATGGGGAACTCTTTAATTGTGAGAACAAAGAAACAAATCTTGAAACAAATCTTGAAGATTTAGTGAACAAGATTCTACGTCGACCAAAAAAAAAAGAAGGAAAAATACAAGGAGTTCACGCTTCATTGATCACATCAACGTTACCTTATACTGCCTTAATTACTTGATCATTCTAGAGGGGTCTATAAAAGAAACAACACCTCTGTGAAGAGAACTCATTGCGTCGGTGCGTGTGTGCAACCAATTGTAGTCTCGGCCGTGCATACTAAATGATAAAGACTTTAGGACGCCCAAACGTTTGAAATGCCTGCAGGTGGCTGGAATGCCAGGCTAGCATAAAATCTATTTGCTTCCTGACAACAGCTTACTGTATAAGGTTCAAAGATCAGGGACGTAGACTAAAGAGGTAAGAGGAGGGACAGGAAGAATGGGCGCGGTTCTAATTGGCGGCTTAAATTGTGTTGAGGGGGGTCTGTAATACAGTACAACAACAACGTTCCCAGGCCCTAATTAAGGGCACGCCCATTCAACAACATGGCCGTAAGGCTCAACCGGTTTGATCTGAAAATACGAAAATGGCAAAAGAACAAATTATGAAAACTTTAGCGTGGAGAGTACGACGAATTTTACCATTTTATTTTTTAAATTGCTTTTATCTAGCGCTAGTGGGGGAGGGGGTATATGGGAAAAATGTTTTTCATGCTGCCTTTAAGCGCTCAGAAAACAAACATCTACTCGAGTCGACATTCGAACTCTTGTGCCACACATGCCGCAATACAATATTTCCCATTATGATATCGAACGTGTGGTGACAACCGACCCCGCAAACATCTTCGTGACCCTGAACATTTCTTGAAAGATTCTCATTACCCGTCAGGGGGGGGGGGATGCCATTTTAATTGAAAGTTTCTTAGTGGACATTGATAAGGTCAGAGGTTACAATGAGTTGTTTTTCCCACTGAAGGCATCTCGTCCTGATAGCACCCGAGAAATGAAAATAATTAAATGATAAGTATAGGGGCAGGTTTCAAACCCGAGACCATCGTGACGCCAACTAGAATACACGGCCAGGCAGCTGTGAAGAGACACGGCCAGGCAGCTGCGAAGAGACACGGCCAGACAGCTGTGAAGAGACACGGCCAGGCAGCTGTGAAGAGACACGGCCAGGCAGCTGTGAAGAGACACGGCCAGGCAGCTGTGAAGAGACACGGCCAGGCAGCTGTGAAGAGAAGTCTAATTTACTGTTGATGTTACATCGGGAAACAGATATGTTGTACTTTGCAACAACTGCATCACTTCAAACAGCCATAGTGTACCGCCATCACCAACAACTGCATCACTTCAAACAGCC
This sequence comes from Biomphalaria sudanica, assembly GCA_036873155.1. Classification (NCBI taxonomy): domain Eukaryota; kingdom Metazoa; phylum Mollusca; class Gastropoda; family Planorbidae; genus Biomphalaria; species Biomphalaria sudanica. Next base: position 209,374 of record JAZGLO010000030.1, read on the forward strand.
ATGGTGTACCGCCATCACCAACAACTGCATCACTTCAAACAGCCATGGTGTACCGCCTTAACCAACAACTGCATCACTTCAAACAGCCATGGTGTACCGCCATCACCAACTACTGCATCATTAGGAACTCATCTCGGTCTACAATCGACAAAATGTATGATTAAAATTATATATAGCTTGAAAACTCTGAGGCCTCCTATTTAAAATAACTCAACAACAACAGCAGGAAATCTCCCAACGGATCACAGCACACATTGAAATAGAAGGAAACAAAAAACTGTCAAGTGTGGAAGAACATATAAGCAATAAAAAAAAAATTGTCCGCTCCATCCGGAAGAAACGAAGAGAGTAATAGCGACTGGATAGATGAGAAATGGACAAGCTCTCATCCAAAGTATAATAAAGACTAGGCCAAGTTTAAGCCATTCCGACACGACCAACTTTAATTTTTGGCCTCAGAACCGGAGTGTTTAGTGTCACCAGTAAATGCAGACTATTTCTTACAAATCTGCGTTCGTTTATCTATCTGAAACTGTGGACTGTTTGGGCCAGAAACTAAACAGCGTTTACCGTTGTCAGGACTGAAGGGGAGATTATTCTCAATGATAACAGTGTCGTTTCCGGCAAATCTCACCGACTGATTCTGTCGCGCTTGGCTAAAACGAACAAAAGAAAAATATGCGGCCGAGAAAAGTGATCTAGTCTATTTATAGCATGTCCTTGATACTCTGTTGTGTAATCATAATTAGAATGCACGTCAACAAGGCAGCAATCTAAGATAACAGCACCTTTTAGAATGTCTTTGTTTTTGTACCAACCTCTTCTCTGTCTGTTCTTCGATCTACTTACAATCATTTAATCTTTTTTTTTTCGTCCTCTCTCTCTCTCTCTTTCTCTCTCTCACACACACACATACACACACCCACACAATATTTCACTCTGTCTAGCTCTCTCATTTTGTTTTCTATGGCTCACTTTTGTTTTTCTCTTTTACTCACTGTGTCTGTCGTTCTCTCCCACATTGTATCTCACTGTGTCTGTCGTTCTCTCCCACATTGTATCTCACACTGTCTTCCAGTCATCTAGTCCAGAGCAGCACGCCTGATTCCCACATTGTATCTCACACTGTCTTCCAGTCATCTAGTCCAGAGCAGCACGCCTGATTCCCACATTGTATCTCACAGTGTCTTCCAGTCATCTAGTCCAGAGCAGCACGCCTGATTCCCACATTGTATCTCACACTGTCTTCCAGTCATCTAGTCCAGAGCAGCACGCCTGATTCCCACATTGTATCTCACAGTGTCTTCCAGTCATCTAGTCCAGAGCAGCACGCCTGATTGAAATGACGTGACTCCGCCTATGAGGCAGACATCATCTAAACGTGAAAGACAGACGGTCAGACGAACAAACAACACAAAACCAATTTGGACATTTCCTATGGTAAGGAAGGAACTACAAATGCATTATTGAGCTGTCTTCTAGTGGTGGGAACAAAGTTCTCTGTTGAAACCAAACACATCTTTTTGTTTTCTTTCCAACTTTGTTCCCTGATGACACTTTTTTATTGTATCTGTTTGATGTCGCCTACTTCATTTCAATCAAGTTTTACTTTGAAACGAGCAGCCAGGTCAATTGTTTATTATATGGACTAGAAGTAGCCTTTGTCTACCTAAGTCCTAATCATTTCTTTCCTTCCAAAATGTTTAGTGTAAAAAAAAAAAAATCTTAGTGAACTAGCTAGTCAAACTTACGATGATCTAGTAATGCATCTGAGATTATTTGATAACAAAATATTTGTCAATTAGTTCGTAATGGCCGACTTGTTAGTCTAACCTATTCAAGTCCTGGGTCCTTGACTTCGTCTGATATTTGACTACAAAGAAGCCTTTCTGCAATAGTTGACAAAATCGGACAATTAGTATTGTTCCGCATGTACAGAAGCATGGCTGTCAACTAGACAATTATATTGACTGTACATGACTGAAAATTAGCCTCGTGGTATTAGTCCAAGTCTCGCACACGCACATATACAAATAGACATTCTATTTGGGAAAGGTCTTCTTATGATGACAAGACATCAGACGGTCTACAGGAAGTCTTGAGGACTTCAGACGATCTAGGAATGCCGGGAAAAAGGTTTCGGATATCAATAACTATTTTGTAGGCGATTATGTGATGTTGACATTTGTTTAGGGGCTCTATCTAGGTCACGTGACAAGGGAGTTATTTGTCAATACTTGTACTGCCTGAAGTATCCGTCGTGTGTCTCAAGGAGCAGCGGTTCTCAGTCTCTGCTCATCGGACTACTTGTAGTTTTCAATCTTTTCTTCTTAGCAGTGTAATACATGTTTTAGGTCAAACATGTTAGTCGCATACAGCACATCATACACCACACCATACACCACATCATACACCACATCATGTCTACATGTGTCTGAATGAATTGAGAACTAGTTTTCCCAGCGTTCATTGTGTGTTATGTGTGTGTGTATATATGTGTGTCTCTATGTATGTGTGTGTGTGTATGTGTGTCTCTATGTATGTGTGTCTGTGTAATTTCTGACGTAAATGTTATGAGTATTGTCGGAGATGGATCAAAGAGAAGAGGAAATGGAAGATGACTGACAGAACCACGTGTGTGTGTGTGTGTGTTGTGTGTGTGTGTGTCTGTGTGTGTGTGTGTGTCTGGTGAAAGCAGTAGTTTAGGGACTGAGTTGAACTAGTATCTTCAATCGTTTGACAGCTTGTTATTTCACTTTCTGTTTCTACATAGATCTATGAAGTTCAAAGTTGTATATAAGAGTGAATAAAAGTCAATTGAATTTTATTTCAAAGAAAGAAAGTTACACGCCTCCATGGTTAGTTCAACTAGCTGTCTAGAGATACATCACACGTCATCCTTGGGAAACTATCCTGATATTTTATTTATTTCCAACGTTATCAGCTACTTCCTCCAAGACACTTTGGTCAACCAGAGATGTGTAGGAGAGACGTTATCAGCTACTTCCTCCAAGACACTTTGCTCGAAGACACTTCCTCCTAGACACTTTGCTCAACCAGAGATGTGTAGGGGAGACGTTATCAGCTACTTCCTCCAAGACACTTTGCTCCAAGACACTTCCTCCAAGACACTTTGCTCAACCAGAGATGTGTAGGGGAGACGTTATCAGCTACTTCCTCCAAGACACTTTGCTCCAAGACACTTCCTCCAAGACACTTTGCTAAACCAGAGATGTGTAGGGGAGACGTTATCAGCTACTTCCTCCAAGACACTTTGCTCCAAGACACTTCCTCCAAGACACTTTGCTCAAACAGAGATGTGTAGGGAAGAAGTTGGATGCACCTGCCCACTTGTCTGCGAATTACACTTTGCAAACTAAGTTTTATTTGTTTTTTTTTCAAAGCTAAGGCTGGGTTAGGGTTTTAAGGAAGGTAATACTTCAACATTAAAAAACACCATTCTCTAAGAAGTTCATTAAAAAAACAACACATTTTTGTAGGATGCGGTGGCTTAAAGTTAGGGCGACAAAGCTGCTGTCACAAGTATTGACGTTATTCCACGGTTCAGATCCCAGTGTTTCACAGCTCGATTTGAGGCTAAGGTCTCTGTTAAGTTCAACTTACTTTCAATTGAAGGTTATATTGAGTTATATATTGAGCAATAGTGTCTACTGTTAAGCAAGCCACACAATGCAGTCTACGATCAAGGAAAGCTGATCTTTATAGCTCTGGGCTGTCTAAATCATAACTCAATTATTTGTATTGGGTGGTTTTGAGAATTTCACAATCAACCTAATGTTGTAGTGCTCCTAGATTACAACGGATCAACAGTAATGTGTTCTATTGAGCAATTGATCTTGAAAGAAAGTCACCTTAGTTGACCTAGAGTTGCACTCTGTCCCCCCCTCCCTGCCACCCGAAAACAGAAGAATGTAAGAAGCGTTAATCCAGAGAATTATTTCAACTGATGTTTCTATTGTATGCGGTGAGCTTTGAAATCTTCTCTCTCTCTCTTTCTCTCTTTCTCACATATTCTCTCCCCCCCCCCTTCTGATCTCTAGGCAAAGTGAATTGTTTGCAACGAAGCGTTTCCAATCGTTAAATAGGAGAAGAAAGGAAAGAATGAACAGATAGAGGGGGAGAAGAGAGGAGATTGGAAGAGAGAAAGAGAGTGAGATATGGAAGAGAGAAAGAGAGTGAGATATGGAAGAGAGAAAGAGAGTGAGATATGGAAGAGAGAAAGAGAGTGAGATATGGAAGAGAGAAAGAGAGTGAGATATGGAAAGAGAGAAAGAGAGTGAGATATGGAAGAGAGAAAGAGAGTGAGATATGGAAGAGAGAAAGAGAGTGAGATATGGAAGAGAGAAAGAGAGTGAGATATGGAAGAGAGAAAGAGAGTGAGATATGGAAGAGAGAAAGAGAGTGAGATATGGAAAGAGAGAAAGAGAGTGAGATATGGAAAGAGAAAGAGAGTGAGATATGGAAGAGAGAAAGAGAGTGAGATATGGAAGAGAGAAAGAGAGTGAGATATGGAAAGAGAAAGAGAGTGAGATATGGAAGAGAGAAAGAATATGAGATATGGAAGAGAGAAAGAGAGTGAGATATGGAAGAGAGAAAGAGAGTGAGATATGGAAGAGAGAAAGAGAGTGAGATATGGAAGAGAGAAAGAGAGTGAGATATGGAAGAGAGAAAGAGAGTGAGATATGGAAGAGAGACAGAGAGTGAGATATGGAAGAGAGAAAGAGAGTGAGATATGGAAGAGAGAAAGAGAGTGAGATATGGAAGAGAGAAAGAGAGTGAGATATGGAAGAGAGAAAGAGAGTGAGATATGGAAGAGAGAAAGAGAGTGAGATATGGAAGAGAGAAAGAGAGTGAGATATGGAAGAGAGAAAGAGAGTGAGATATGGAAGAGAGAAAGAGAGTGAGATATGGAAGAGAGAAAGAGAGTGAGATATGGAAGAGAGAAAGAGAGTGAGATATGGAAGAGAGAAAGAGAGTGAGATATGGAAAGAGAGAAAGAGAGTGAGATATGGAAGAGAGAAAGAGAGTGAGATATGGAAAGAGAGAAAGAGAGTGAGATATGGAAGAGAGAAAGAGAGTGAGATATGGAAGAGAGAAAGAGAGAGAGATATGGAAAGAGAAAGAGAGTGAGATATGGAAAGAGAGAAAGAGAGTGAGATATGGAAAAAGAGAAAGAGAGTGAGATATGGAAAGAGAGAAAGAAAGTCAGATATGGAAAGAGAAAGAGAGTGAGATATGGAAAGAGAAAGAGAGTGAGATATGGAAAGAGAGAAAGAGAGTGAGATATGGAAAGAGAGAAAGAGAGTGAGATATGGAAGCGAGAAAGAGAGAGAGATATGGAAAGAGAGAAAGAGAGTGAGATATGGAAGAGAGAAAGAGAGTGAGATATGGAAGAGAGAAAGAGAGTGAGATATGGAAAGAGAGAAAGAAAGTGAGATATGGAAAGAGAAAGAGAGTGAGATATGGAAAGAGAGAAAGAGAGAGAGATATGGAAAGAGAGAAAGAGAGTGAGATATGGAAGAGAGAAAGAGAGTGAGATATGGAAGAGAGAAAGAGAGAGAGAGATGGAAAGAGAGAAAGAGAGTGAGATATGGAAGAGAGAAAGAGAGTGAGATATGGAAGAGAGAAAGAGAGAGAGATATGGAAAGAGAAAGAGAGTGAGATATGGAAAGAGAGAAAGAGAGTGAGATATGGAAAAAGAGAAAGAGAGTGAGATATGGAAAGAGAGAAAGAAAGTGAGATATGGAAAGAGAGAAAGAGAGTGAGATATGGAAGAGAGAAAGAGAGTGAGATATGGAAAGAGAGAAAGAGAGAGAGATATGGAAAGAGAGAAAGAGAGTGAGATATGGAAGAGAGAAAGAGAGTGAGATATGGAAGAGAGAAAGAGAGTGAGATATGGAAAGAGACATAGGGAGAGAAAGATAAAGGAGAGAGAGAGAGGGGGGGAGAGAGGAAAAGTTGATATGACTTGCACATTAATTCTAATTTCAAAGCCATGGTTACAGAAATAACACTAATTATTTTAACTAGCTAGGGTTAGGGTCCCAACCACAAAAGCCTACACCTTGATTTATTTATAACAAGGTTACAAAGACCGCTTGTGTTGAAACACTAACTCAGAATCGGCTTTCGCTTTGGCGGGTAAAAAGAAAGGCTTGAATATTTTCAGCTAAAAATATCAGAAACTATGGACTACAAACTATCAACAACTACTACCCAGGATACGGAGATTAGATAAAGTTATTATTATTACATTGTTAATATTCATATCTATTCAATCTGTGGCATTTTACGTCTCGAGAGACGATCTTTTCCCTTTGCAACTTCTTGTGTGACTAAAGAGCCAATCCTTGATACACAGCTGCGATCGCAGGTTGGGCATATATCCAGTGAGGCTAAAAAGCCAAACTACTACCGTCAAGAGTGGTCCCTGGCGTTCCAGCTTACGCCAATCAGCTAGGAACTTATAACCGGTAACTACCACTCTCCGTGTTTTTCCAAAGACATTACTGTCAGAGATGGAGTGACCTCTCCATTGCTGGGGAAAGCCTGGGCGGTAAATTTGCGAGTGCTGGGCTGCCCACACGTCAGCACACGCCTCTCTTCCATACTGACCGGGTCCAAAGGGATGGCGAGCCATCACAATTTGGGGACAGGTGGCTGCAGGAGTTTGCCAGAGAGCAGTAGTCTTACTACTGTCCCCCCGCCTACGGGGCTCCAGGACCGGATTTTCTGTTAGGGTTTACTCCTTAGCCTTAGACCTTACAGGGACACACACACAAGGCAGTGCGGCTATTGACCTATAGCTAGGGGTTTGGTTTGTGGGCAACAAAACTGATAGTTATAAGGATATAGTTCAGTGTCAACCTGGCCAAAATAATGTTATTAAATCATTATCTGATTGATTTAATTATTTTCTTTATTGCCAAACTCTCATCGGATGTACTGGTAGGTACTTTAAATGTGCAGTAATGAAAAACACTGCTTATTCGTTGTTTTATATTAGATTCCAATCGTATGCATACTAAATAGATTCCTTCTCTTTCAAAACAAAAGTACACATCTTGCTGACAATAGAAGTAGCTCTCAAGACAGAACACTTCATTGAGTCATACAAATGATTGGAAAACATCTTTTTGAACAAAATAAACGTTGGCATAATTGTGTTAGAAATATACAGAGAGTCCCTCTCCCTCACAAAGTAGTCCTCCGTGCTGGTGTTGTTACTTTTAATAGTCAATAGTTGTCAACATTTGTATTTAACTATTTGTATGAAAAAAAAAAAAACTGATTGAATAATTAATTTTAAAAATTAATTTTTTTGCTTTCTGAAAAAAAAAAAGTAGCCTTTGCATCAGAACTTTGAAATATCTAAAATATCATCATATCCAATTTTCAATATCTTTTCTAGTCTTAGAGAATTAAACGTGACTAACGGACAGACAGACCACACAAAACTAATAGCGCTATTCCCTCTTCGGGGCAGCTAAAAAGTTGTTGTTTTTTAAAGCTAATATGAATAATTATTGCAGTTAATAATCTATAACAGTATTGTCCTGTCAACTAAAACATCATCTTGACTGTCAAGTCGGCTCTCAGCAGATCTTGCAGTCGTTAACATATTAGACCTCAAAAACATTTGAAAATCCGGTTATTAAACAAAAGAACTCATATCATCATCTAAAAATGTAAAAAGTTACAGTTGAACAGTTGGAATCTCAGCAACACGCGTTGAATGCACGTGAGAAAACATATTTCATATCGAGGCTAGTTAGACCGCCATCTAGCGGCCGTTTTTGGTCTAACATAGTTTCGATATCCACAACGTGACCTCTTTGCATAAGTGTAAATTATTCCATTAGGGTCCATGAATCAGAAACGAAACAAACATTTAACACACACTTACACACACACACTTTATAATCAAGCTTTGGTCCTATTCACCGATTCGCATTGCGTGACATTTTAAAAAAAATTTTGCCCAATAAAAGGTAATTTCTTTACAAAAAAAGTTTTTTTTAGGTTGTTATTTGAGGTGGAAATACCTGAGCGGACAATGTAAGTAATCCAATCGGCGAGGTGAGACGCACTGTTGCAGTTCGATCTCATTCTGTGCAAGGATAAACACAACGGCCATGAAGTGTTTAAAATATTATGAGAATCTTTACAGAGTTTGGTAGATTATGTATGTGTGTGACTATGTTGCCACTTGGTATTCAATAGACGGAACCCCAGTTTTAGTTTAGTGCCGGATTGGACAATGTTAAACTATTTTTACGGCTTTGATCCCCAGGTGTCAAGTCTGATGTAAAAAAATAATAATAATAGGGGAGGGGGGGGAAGAGGCCTTAAGGAGGGCGGGACATAGCAGGATTGAAGTGTGTGTGTGTGTAGAAGGGGTTTCTCAACATTAAAACTTGTGTCCTGGAATAGGAGGAAGAGTGAAAATATGAAATAGGGGGGAGGGGGGGGGAGGGGGGAACAGCTTGTCTTTGGGTAGACGATCTGTAGGCATGGATAGAAGAAAAAGTGTGTGAGAGTATGTGCGTGCACCTGTTAATTATTTTGTCCGTAATGACTACGGGAACACAAAGTTCCCCAAGTATTTTGTCCGTAATGACTACGGGAACACAAAGTTCCCCAAGTATTTAGGACGTAGTTTTAAGTTTGTTCCATAAATTAATGTGTGAATGTGTGTGTTTGTTTGAAGAATAGTGCTATTTGTTTATGCTAATGTGTGTGTGTGTTTACCCTCCACTGACCTACAAATATTCTTCTTGAGTGTTACGATGTTTTAAGAAACGTTTGATTACGATTTGATTTGTTTCGTGAATATTGTACTATTGACTCACTAAATAAAAACACAAACTCACACAATACGAGAGAATATGTTGTCTCTAGTCTACAAGGAGTCAGCTCTTACTTACTTAAGATAAAAACTAGTCAAAAAAATCTCATAAAGGAATTTTTAAAAAGTAGATCTGGATTCGTACACATTTGATGTCATTATCATGTAAGGAGCATTGCTGGTCCAGGGTTTTAAAAGCTGCAAGAAAAGATCTTCCATGAAGCCTTGGACTTTGAGACTGTTAAAGAGAGACATGAAGTTAGGAGACGGCAGTGTCTAAGAGATGGACGATCTTTTGGGGGGTTGGGTGGATGGATTGATGGGTAGTACTGTATAGACACCTAGAACTTGCGTAGGGACGTCTGTTGATAGGAAAGAAAACACTATTGTCAATGACCTAAAAATGTGTTTGCCATTAAGTAGAAAGAACAAATGGTACAAATGTATACAGACAAGTGAACTAGTCTAGTCAGATATTGAACAGTTTAAAGAACAGAAAACTCACATCTAAATAAACACACGACCTTCTGTCTCTCTGACTATCCTTTATCAGCCATTCCCCTCTGTTTACAAACTTGTATGCACTAGTCTTACTCATGGTTACATCAGAATTGATCAACCAATACAAACACGCACATACATTCTAAAAAAAAAAAAGGCGTATCTAAAGGGAAGAACTACACATTTACAACTATTAATCGCAATAATGCAGTATTTATTTCCATTTTTCAATATCAAACAAAAAAATGAATTACCACTAATTAATTTATTAATTGGTTAGTTTTGTGATTGATTGATGTTTTGCTAGGTACAGTGAATGAGTGTGTAAAGTTTCAACTTGACCCGAAAACAGAAGCGAGATAAATAACGTGTACAAAAATTGTACCAGACAGACAAACAGACAGACAAACAGATAAAGCGAGTTGATATAAGCTTTTTAGAAATTACCTTACTATGAAATAGAAAAAAAAAAAGAAACATTTATTTACGTGAGAGAAATCAATTCAACGGCAACATATAATCAAGCATTCAGCAATGTTTGATGGTTCCCTGTGGATCCAATTGATTTCCAACACGAAACAGTTTTAAACCTAGTTGATCTCGTTCTCATTTCATTGCCAACAAACGTCACAGCATGTCCTGCCGCCATGTAGACACATATCTAAGTAGCACAACTAAATCCCTGGGCAAACATTCGAGTCAAGTGATAGCGAAAGTCTAGCAAACATCGAGCGTGTCCCAGATCTAAACAAACATATCATCCATTTAGATATGGAATATAAACACCGACCTACTGAACATAATAATATATATGTGTGTGTGCAGAGAAATGAGTGGAAGAAGGCAATGAAACATCCAAAAGATACATAAATACTAATGTCTAGAGATAGAAGATGGTGAGTGATTGAGTCAGGTCAGCTTTTCGAGGGGACGTTAAGGTGCACGATTCTAGAAACAGTTTATTTAAGTACGAAAAAGAAAAACTCAAGAAACAGACAAATGAAATCCGAAGATTAAGGATGAATGTAATTTTTCACCTGACTACACAAACCCAGTTGTGACCTGCATAATTTCTCGCAACTCATGCAGACAAAGCCGTTGTCCGCAGGCGTCTATTTAAGTTTTCAGACCAGAGTGATTCTGCGACTATCCTCAATAAGGCATTTTCCTTTGGTCTCGAGTGCAATGCAGCTTCTGTAAGAGCTCTTTATTTAGGAGACGACCGCAAGCCAAAGGCGATCTTCTAAGGCGAGCTTAAAGGAGGAGGCGTAACAGCGGTGCCCCCCCCCCCCCCCGTAAGCGATATAAAAATTAAATCATGCGCCATTTCGCCTTTACTGGCCTAAAGGCAAGTAGCTGGCAGCAGATGGCATCTGACAGAAAAACGAAGTAAACTTGCTCTTATAATGTAGAGATGTTCTTGATCAAAAGACTATTACGTCCTATGCGTATCACTGGGTTAATCTAGTGCTGCTTGTTAATTACAGATTTAAACTCCAACACGCATGGTAATTAGAGATTTAAACTCCAACGCGCATGGTTATTAGAGATTTTAACTCAACCTATCATGTTAATTAGAAATTTAAACTCAACCACGCATGTTAGTTAGAGACTTAAACGCCACTAAGTGATTGGTTTTCCTGGCCAATTCAGGCCAACCGTTCTTTGCTCTGATGGCACTGCAGAAGAAAGAGCACTTGTATAAATATGTCCTAATTTATGCTATAAGAAATGTGTCTTTATCTTTATGTATTTCTGGGTATATTATTAAGTTGTGTTTTTGTATTTGTAAGTTAATAGAAATGAACTGAAATGATTGTCATTACAAATAGTGTCACAACATAATGAAATATACTCATTGTTTTTCAAGAAATCAGCGAACACTAAGTATCAAAAGATGAAACTTTAATTGAGGTTTTAAAAATACTTCACGACATTCTATGACACTTAACGACTTTTCATGACAGCTCACGACATTTCATGTTGAAGTGTGTTTGAAAACATTTGTAAATATCTTTAATAACTTAATTTCCATTCTAACAGTATCTTCCCCTATGTAAGATCAGTCGCTATACAGCAAGACTTTATTCTGCCGCCAATAGATCACTATAAAGATCTTATTACATGCGTCACCAGAAGTGTAGATAAGGTGAACCCAAAAAATCAATGCAGAAAACAAAACTGTTTAAAATAAATAGAGTTTCGCCTATGCTAAGAGCTTCGTAGTCACATCCCATAGTCCTTTCTGGCCCGCCCAATGACGGAGAAAATCTTTTTTTATATCGAGGAGGCCAAAAAAATATTACCAGCTTTTTTTTTTTTGGCAGGTGAAATTTGAAATATTTGTTGACGTTGTCCTGGCCATTTAGTACAAAAACTGGAGTTGAATAGAGACGAATACGTTTCCAACAAAATCTGAAACAAAGTCAAAATTTAGAGTGGAAATATTGTCTATAGACGGCGTCACGGTCTCAGGAGCTTCTCTATTCAATCTGCTAGCTGGGCGGTTGTCACATAGACACGAAAAGAACGCAACGGACCAAGTTTTACCGGAGTTACGGTAATGTTTGCACGTTAGGGGGACTCTTTTTTTTTTTAAATGCATAATCTATTTCTGTGTGGATTTTTTTTTTATGTTTTAACAATTTTAAAAGCAAATTTTATGTGCATTTTTTTTTCATCTGTATATATCAGCGAGCAATGGATGACATTGTCAAGTATGTGAAGAATCTGATTGTAGACTTTAATGCCCTATTGTCAATGTTAATTCTGACTATTTTACGTCATCAAGATATAGGCGGCGAGCTATTTATAGATGTACGAGCGATTATGTCTCGTGAATAGACCTTCTTATGAAGTTAATTAGCGTGGAATATTCGAAGGCATTCTGAGCTGGAGGCAAGAGGAGATTTCCCTAGAGTAGCCATCCTCCAAATTTACACACACACTCACATCTTTTTGTTTCTTTCTAAGAGTCCATTCTGAACATGATTGTTGAGGCCGGCTCGAATCCTGACTCCAGCATGTATTCATCTAACTAGAAAGTAAGAGAATAGATTCAGATCCGTAACAGCACAACAGCTTTGCTTTTAGACGCTCTGCATACCTTTGGTTCTAGGACTTCATCAGAGTTTTTAGAACTGTAAGCTAGACCAGAAAGTTACTTCTTAAGGCAAACATACCTGATTAATTTTTTAGGGGGGGGGGGGCGGTCAGGTAAAAAAAAAAAAGGTGGGGGATGGTCTGGTTGCGGAAATGTGTATTATCAGTATTATGATGTGTCATTTTTAAGTATCGTTTTTTTTTAGAGCCAAAAACTTCTTGATGACACTGTATGACATTTCTCGTTACATTTGGCCTTTTCTCTATCTTGTGTCTAGGATCTATGAGCTAGCGTTTTCACCATAGATACAATAAAATCAAGGTCCTTTAAAGTGTGCATGTGACAGAGACAGACAGACAGAGACAGAAAAACAGAGAGAGACAGACAGAGAGAGAGACAGAAAGACAGAGAGAGAACGTGTAATTGTGTATTTGTGTGTACGTAAGCTTCAATTATTAAACGTTGGCACCAAACCAAATTTAAATAAACGTATCTCAAAACCAAAGTTAATCCCAGAATTTCCATTCTCGGGACATTTAAACGCTGCCAAACTATCGACTTTCTAGCCTTTTCTTTCTCTTCTCTAAGAGTCCAACCAGTACACATGAGACTAAAGCCAGCTGTACAAATATCTTCTGGTTTGAATAAAACACACAATCAGAGACAGTCTTAGTTCGTCAACCGGCAACTCCGTAGCGGTGAAAAGAACACCTGCTTGGCTTCGCCGCCAGGGAGAATCATTCTGCCTCGAAGTTTTGACTAAACTATGTTTATAAATACTGCTCCGTAACTGCTGGATTCTAACGCGATGTCTACTGCTCCGTAAAAAGTTTTCGAAGATAATAGGTCAATGCCGTAACCGTCTTAAAGTTACCGGAGCCACTATCGGAATCTCCCCTTTCTGAAGGTTTGTCATCGCCTCTCCAATGGATTAGTTGCCACATCTATTACGTCAGACGTACAGCAGACGACAGTGTAACGCTGGCAAGAGCAGATGATACAACTGCACAGCGCCGAACTATTTGCAGATAAAACGCTTGAAGGTGAAAACTAGCGTTAAGTGATTCCAATCAAATAAAAACAACTTAAAAGCGAGTTCAAAATAAAATGAGACGTTGGAACGTCATTACCATAAGCAGGCGATACAATTGGAAGAGGCTTTTCAAGAGTTCCATTGAAATGTCTTCTTTTTTTTTGTGTGCCAATCATTTTAGCGGTGACTTTTATTTGATGTGATATCCAGGAAGTAAGATGCAACTGTGGAGCCAGTTCAATGACGACGACATAGCAAGTACATATTGAAACCACGTTGGTACGGCTCACACAGGCTGAAGTAGAGAGTTCATTACTTGACGCCCTGCTTTGGTTGTCCCCCTTTCAAACCAGGCGGTCTAACGGTTAATGAGGGTGCCAACATAACGATCCAACTACCTTTTCTTTTTTCCACAGGTACCTATTAGAGCTGGTTAGACTCAGAGGTGCCCCAAAGATCTCGAAATTAAAAAATTCAAGTCCTCATCAGGATTCGAACCCGGAACCCTACGGTTCGGAAGTCTTGCGCTTTACCACTCACTCACGCACATCCTGCTTTGATTAGAGATGTTTTAGTAAATAACTAATCCGGGGCCCGAAAATCCTCTTCACAGCATCTACGTCAGATTTACAGGTTCTGAAATTGAAGTTCATTAAACATAGCAGAGGCGTCGCTTGGGCTGGTGACTTCTGCTGCGATTAGCTTATTGTGTCCCCCCCCCCCCCTACATTCATGAATTCCTAAAAAAAAAATATTTTTAAATAAAATTTATAGTGATAATTACAGACATTCATTGATTGCTAAAAATTAATGAGTTGACGTAAAGTATTTTTTGTATATCGTTGTCTCTGACATTTTATATCCTTGTCACCCCTCAAGGTTGTCAACTGCTGCGATTCGCTACCCCTCGAGTCCGCCCTAGCGAGTCCACTACCTGTCGCTATCCATTCCTTGGAGTTAGACGAATCAGAAAGTAAGCAGCATGTCAGATGGTCAAATAGTAAACATGTATGAGCAAATCAGTCCAGATTTTTACTTTACAAACTAATTGTATATACAAACTACTCTAGAATGTTAGATTGAATAGACTTTGGAAACCCGGCAGCAAATGAACCTGTCCTATCTATTGTATTGTTCGTGTCGATACGCCCCCAGCGAGTCTCCGCCTTTCCAACACTTGCTCAGAAAGGGAGTATTCGTTCTAAAGTTTAACATTATGAAATAACGTTTTGAAACAACAAAGTCAAATCATTACAGCCTATCAGCTCAAGTCACTCAAGTATTCGCCAACACTAACAAAACTCAGCACAAAGACGATTGCTAGAACCACAATCAAAATCTCACACACGCTAATGACGTGAGCAAACAGTCAAGTTAACAAAATGTTTAGAAAGAAAACACACCGGAAGAAAGCTATGCAAATATCCTTGTCACACACACCAAACACAGAAGCTACACAAGCGTCTCTGGCACGCAAAGATTTAAGTCTGGCAACAACGACCATGTTGGACAGCTTCACCCAGCCCACCATAGCAAAATTAAAGACTTCCAAAACCCCGCTGAGTAGCGCGTTATTCGTCCTACTGGTAAGCTGTACACTCGCTATTTATGTCGTGACGGTATGCTGGAGTGTACTGATGAATGACAAAACTAACCCCTAGATCTCTTGTCTCAGACCTGAAAACAATGTCCCAGGTAAGCCGTAGACTTCCTACTGCGATCTGTTTTCTTGGGGGATAAGTGGCTTCAGACGACGCGACGCCTTTTTCAAAGAAGAAGTATCGTAGTGAGCAAATAGCACTTGGAATTTTCTTTCTCCAAGAGCAGACGGGGGTCGATGTGAAAGAAAGGACTTGTACGGAGGGCGTACATGCTGCCTTGAACCACTGAAGAGTGAGGGGGTCAAAGGTCTAGTACTGTGAGATGTGGAAAAAAAAGATTCTTTAATTCATTACGTGGAGTGTATAGTTGCGTGGACAAAGCTGTTATTAGGACCTTGGTTCCCATATCATCACTGGCCTAGCTGAACTGTTATGTATGTTTTGGAATTGAATACAGCGCTAGGGTCCGGATAGGGGTATACTGTAGCTGAACTGTCGCAGATGTCTTGGAGTTGAAGACAGCGCTAGGGATATGTTGTAGCTGATGTCTTGGGATTGAAGACAGCGCTAGGGATATGTTGTACATAATGCCTTGGACTTGAAGACAGCGCTTGAGATATGTTGTAGCTGATGTCTTGGAGTTGAAGACAGCGCTAGGGATATGTTGTAGCTGATGTCTTGGAGTTGAAGACAGCGCTATGGGGTATGTTGTAGCTGATGTCTTGGAATTGAAGACAGCGCTATGGGGTATGTTGTACCTGATGTCTTGGAGTTGAAGACAGCGCTATGGGATATGTTGATGTCTTGGAGATGACGACAGCGTTAGGAGTATGTTGTAGCTGATGCCTTGGAGATGAAGATTTGTGTGTTGTAAATAGTTTTTGTTGTTGATCTTTGGTGTTGATGATGTTGATGATCCTAGTTGTAAGGTCATTGCTCATGTTGTACTATCTTTGTTGATGTTTTAGGTCAAGGACATAGCTATAATGAAATCTTTAAGTCATTAAGAAGTTGTTAAGTGACTTTTGTTTGTCACGTGGTTGATATTCAACTTTAATGTCCTCATGTCTCACATAGATTTAGTGAACTAAGCTAAGCGATTGTTTTTCTTCAGTAATAAATCGAATTTTAAAATTATGTTTTGTTTGTGTTACAGGTTCTTAAAAGTAATGTTCACTGATATGTTAGGACATAACTAATACATAGTATGATATGTTAGGACATAACTAATACATAGTATAATATGTTAGGACATAACTAATACATAGTATGCTATGTTAGGACATAACTAATACATAGTATGCTATGTTAGGACATAACTAATACATAGTATGATATGTTAGGACATAACTAATACATAGTATGATATGTTAGGACATAACTAATACATAGTATGCTATGTTAGGACATAACTAATACATAGTATGATATGTTAGGGCATAACTAATACATAGTATGATATGTTAGGACATAACTAACACATAGTATGATATGTTAGGACATAACTAACACATAGTATGATATGTTAGGACATAACTAACACATAGTATGATATGTTAGGACATAACTAACACATAGTATGATATGTTAGGACATAACTAACACATAGTATGATATGTTAGGACATAACTAACACATAGTATGATATGTTAGGACATAACTAACACATAGTATGATATGTTAGGACATAACTAACACATAGTATGATATGTTAGGACATAACTAATACATAGTATGATATGTTAGGACATAACTAATACATAGTATGATATGTTAGGACATAACTAATACATAGTATGATATGTTAGGACATAGTATAATCCCCCATCGGCTTCTTCTACATACTTTTTATATGTCAATAAAAGGTTATCTTTTGGTAGGTGAGCGTCTAGTCAGAAATAAGAGGAACATTTAAAAAAAAATAATTTGTGTGATCCTCCCTTGACCTTGCAGCCTCATCGCGACGCCTCTGGTGGTGCGTAGTCTTCCTCACTAACAAACAAAATAAAATGAAAAGTTTGGAAAGACAACAAGAATGACGTGGCGAGACGAGCTGTGACGTCATCTTCACGCCCCAGAACTCGGTAAAACACCCACTGCTCCCATTACAATCTACCTGTTGGTATTTAAATAGGTTCACCCCCCCCTTTATATCCATTAGATGGCGCCCTTATACATCTCAGTGTTCCCATATCACCCCCCCCCCCCAGTCTATGACCAAACAAACATTATAGTACCGTCAGTTCCCACCAGCGAGGGGGGGGGGTAGGGGAGAGGGTTACAAGTCTCAGACCAGTGTCAAGGTTTACCGATGTGTGTCAAGATAGACACTGTCAATATTTGACGTCTGTACGCTATGGTAGTAACCTTTTATCGAATATTATAACATGACTTAAACAGTTGAACAGTTGCTTTCTCAACGGCCATGCCCCCCCCCCCTTTTCCCGTTATATCTTTTGGAGGCTCTAATGAGTCAACGAGGTACTGCGCTTTGTGTGTGTGTGTGTGCGTGTTGGGCTAGATGGGTAAAAATAGTGTCGCACTTACTACACCCACCAGGGCGTATCTCAGGCACCCCCCCTCCACGCCCTCCAACTCGTCAGATGTGGAAAAGATATAACTCTTAGCATAGCTTGTATGTGACTTGCATAGATAGATAGATAGATAGATAGATAGATAGATATCTTAACTTTTAGCTCAACTCTTAAAACAAACAAAACACTAGTAAACTTGACTGATAACATTTCTTTGTGCTCAGTCTATAGCCCTTATATTGACGTCTATGTATGTACCAACTACTATCACACGGAAGATGTGTGTGTGTGTGTAAGTACCTGAATGTTATCAGATTAACGTACGTAGGTTTTGATTCTGTCCCCGCGAGGATGTATCTGTGGAATCTGTGCCACAATCCAGAAAGCATGACCAGATAAGCCATGATACTTGTGATGTATCTGTGGTATCAGTGCCACAATCCAGAAAGCATGACCAGATAAGCCATGCTACTTGTGATGTATCTGTGCCACCATCAAGAAAGCAGGTTTCAATATTTTCAGCATGAATATCAGAAAGTATTCACTACAAACTATCAACAACCACAAGCATATCTCCGCTAGACAGAAAGCATGGACATGTACGTACCGACAGTATAGCGGAGAGTATTTGTGTATTGTTGGGCCGACTTGATATCACAGGGTACGGAGATATGTGTAGGTTTAGAATCATCATAATATTAAAAGTTAATATTCCTATGTATTCAATAGAATGTCGACCACATCCTCCAAAACTGCTCTCTTTACCAAGAGGCCCGTATAAGACACTGGCCCCAAAACACCCCAACAGAAAGAAAACTATATGGAGAGCTCCCTGATTTGGAAACCACTGCGCAGTTCATCTCATGTATTGGTCTAGTCATCTGAACACTCCAACATAACAATGAGAACGAAGAAGAAGAAGAATATGTATTCAATGAATGGATGACTTAAAAAATATGGTTCAATGTTAACCTGACCTAACTGATGTGATTGAATGATATCTAATATTCTAATTAATTGCTTTATCACAGGACACACTATCTAATTCAAAGCCTCATGGAAGAAGTCTTTTTCTTTGGTGAATGTCTACATGGACATCATTGACCGTATGCTAGACAACACTTGTAAATATACAGAAAAATAGCCTCCCTTATTAATATAGTCTCCCTCTATGTTACTATTAAAAGTATCTAATTGTAAAACTGGTCTATCTTTAGGAACAACAAACCTGCTATTATATGTTCTCAACAAAATTAAAACGTTTTGCTATCAGGAGAACAAAAAGATCGCCGTTGCACCAGAACTTTGTGTGATCTAAAAGATATCACGATATCGGAGTGTCAATGTCTCGTCTAGTTGTTACGATTTAAACGGAACAGGCGACTCTAAAAAGCCTTAACAAACAAATTAATTGGTGAAGGCTTAAAATATGGAAATGTTAATAAATAAATGAACAAAAGGAAATTAAACACAAATGGTCCAGTCTGGAAGTGACGAAATGTCGTACAAAATAGAGAAGAAGACATTCAAATACATTTTAGAACTCATTCGTGCCATAATTAGACAATAATTAAAGAATGCTATAAGGCAAAGATTTAAAAAGGTGCCATCAAACCAGTCAATTAGTTCAACAAACCTAATTACATATGTCAGTGGTACTGGTCACAACACACTTACACACACTCTGTTTATGTTGCTGATAACTCAGCGATGGACATAAAGAGCGGGGAGGGGCGGGGGGGGGGGGGTAGAGGTGTTTCAGGTTAAAATTGACAAGGGGGGGGGGTCCTGAAAACACTTCGTGTTGTTTATACTTCACAAGTAGAGGGGCTCTAGATGTTAATAAGTAGAGGGGCTCTAGATGTTCATAAGTAGAGGGGCTCTGGATGTTCATTGTTTGTTTATTGACTGAATCGACAAAACATCTTATTATAAGAAACTTTTTTAGTAAAAACCAAAAAAAAAAAAAAGGAAACAATTGTTGACCAAGTTAAATCTGAAAGAGGAAGGGGGGATACTTGAACATATTAAACCTAAGTGTCAAGTGTCCTGGTCCTATTTTGGGGAATACTTCTCTTCCTCCCTCACGTTGTGTAGTTGAGCTTTAAACATTTCATTAAGCCAGAGAGTGTTCCTTACCTATGAAACTCTAACTCTTCCTCCTGGGGTGTGTTGCAATGATTTTGATTGACTGACACCCCCCCCCCCCCCTGTGGAATGAAACGCTCATCTCGTGGTGTTTGTTTCAGCCCAATTACTGGGCGATAGTTTCGTGAGATCTTTGGAACCTAATTACTCATTGAGAGAAACAAAATGGTGCCTGGTTCTTGAGCACCTCACTGCTGCCGGAATTTTGAAGTCTTCCACTAAACTGATGATCTAAGCAACTCTGATCTGTGTATAGTGGGAGTGTGTGTGTGTCTGCGCGCGCGTGTGTGTAGGGGTAGGGGAAATGCAGGAAACTGTTAGTAACAGATATTTTATAAAGTCACTTCCTATTACCATGGTAACAACTGTTACCGTTGAACTTTCCCTTTTGAATGGGAAGTGCAACTTTTACTAGTTAGTAATAGTCTACATGTATTTAGTGTTTTTGTTCATTGTTACAGTGTTGAGTATTGTTACACATGTTACAGTGTTTAAGTATTGCTACAGTGCTAACTATTGTTACATCATTAAGTATTGCTACAGTGCTGACTATTGTTACATCATTAAGTATTGCTACAGTGCTGACTATTGTTACATCATTAAGTATTGCTACAGTGCTGACTATTGTTACATCATTAAGTATTGCTACAGTGCTGACTATTGTTACATCATTAAGTATTGCTACAGTGTAAACAAGAGCCATACAATAGTATAACGATTTCTCCTTCAGAAGAAGACAACTTTTTTTTATTCTTTGTGTGTGTGTGTGTGTGATGTAATTTTGTTACAGTAGTATTGACACGCTGACACACACACACACACAGCAATCAGCCCCTCCCCCCCCCCTTGCCCAAACTAATTAAAAGAACGACCAATGTATTAAACACGTTGAACCAAACAGACATTTTGTGGGCCAGCAGAGCCCGTCATTCCTTTCTAACTCTTTGTGGGCCAGCAGAGCCCGTCATTCCATTCTAACTCTTTGTGGGCCAGCAGAGCCCGTCATTCCATTCTAACTCTTTGTGGGCCAGCAGAGCCCGTCATTCCTTTCTAACTCTTTGTGGGCCAGCAGAGCCCGTCATTCCTTTCTAACTCTTTGTGGGCCAGCAGAGCCCGTCATTCCTTTCTAACTCTTTGTGGGCCAGCAGAGCCCGTCATTCCTTTCTAACTCTTTGTGGGCCAGCAGAGCCCGTCATTCCATTCTAACTCTTTGTGGGCCAGCAGAGCCCGTCATTCCATTCTAACTCTTTGTGGGCCAGCAGAGCCCGTCATTCCATTCTAACTCTTTGTGGGCCAGAGGAGCCCGTCATTCCATTCTAACTCTTTGTGGGGCAATCAAGTACTCCGCTTGGTTTCGGGTTTGACCTACATACGGGGCCCTGTTTCTCTGGATAAGATTATGAGTGGGCGACAGAGCAACAAAGGATTTCGAGGAGGTTGAAGCTTTGCTGAAAGCGTCTCACTTGAGATGACTTCAATACACTTCAGTCAACGGGTTTCAAGCAGGGCCGTTCCACTCACTAGTGGGGCAGCGAGGAGACAACTGTGCGGTCGTTAAATGGGCGCTGTGAAAGACTTGACGGCAATTATGGGCTACTAGCCGTTGGACAGGGGGTGGGGGGCGTGCTGTAAGGTGGGGTTTGAAAAGGGGAGGGGTATCGGTTTGAGTCCCATTTTGAATGTCTCTTTAGTATGGGGCTTCAACTTTGAAAAGCAGTTTGTCATGCTGACAGCGAACTCATTTTTTTTTTTATATATACAACGCATTCTATTAAGTGGAAGTAACTTTGGATATGTTCTGGGCTGACAGATTGAATTGAGACGGGAGTGTTTAACTAGCTTCAACTTAGTGCTGGGCATGGGGAGGGAAGTGATCAAGCAAAAGAACAAACAAACAAAATAACAACTACAACTAAATTGTAACTAAATAAATAAAAAAAATAAGCAAAGTAAAAAAACAGTAATTTAAAAAGCTTATTAAAATGAAAGAACTGCACAATTGCTGCAATATATATATATATATATATATATATATATATATATATATATATATATATATATATATATATATATATATATATATATATATATATATATATATATATATTAATACTACAAGATTTATATCCCTTTCATATGTAAAACAAAATTAATTACCACTAATTAATTAGTTAATTGATTTATGTATTGTTTTCGACAATAAGTGAGGTGCAAAGTCTCAACCTGATCCGAGACAGGGAAGTGTGAGAAATAACGTGTACAAGATGTGTATCAGACGACAGACAGACAGACAGACAGACGACAGACTCTAGCAGCTGTGTCAAAAAGAGTAAGGGAATAGTGCTATATACAATATATACCCTATAATCTTTTCTTTTTCTTTACTATTAGTATTAAGTTACACTTGTATGGTCATGGTATTTATAATTTGCATACATACATACTGACATGCATGAAATTAATTTATTTCTACGTCCATTGTGGTTATATAAATTGCCAAATTGAGATTTTAAAAAAAATCACCCCCCCTTTTTTTATCCCAAGGTGTGAGTTTAATTACTTTGTTTGAGTAGACGAGTCCCGCCCCTTCCCCCTTCGTATCTCCTACTCCCCCCCCTCCCCAGCTTATGTCCTTCCTGATTTGCCTTCTAATTTACTACCTGTCCACGTGACAGAAACTCTGGAATATTTTGTTTTTGTTTTAACTGATCTATCATCTAGTCAGTACATGGCTGACATGGTGGGATGACGGTTAGGGCGGGAAAGGGGGATAAATGAGGTAGGCAGCCTACTTGCAAAGTAATACAATGGGAGGGGTGGTATGTCGATGTGTGGGGTGGGGGGGGGGAGATTTCGTCACGTGACCTACCTGTAAGAGCTCCTCGACATAGATTGATGGTAAAAAGTTTCAGCTTCGTTCCTTGATCTCTTGGTCATGGAGAGAAGACATCTTATGGTGTGGGTATTAACCTTTATGTCCGATACAGTACTTTCTGCTGTTTTAGATTGACCATGTAATGAGATTCGGCTTACAAGAAATAAGAATGAGATCATCAAAAGTTGTTGGTGTCTCCCTAGAGCCAGCGAGTATAAAAGTACGTGACTGTACTCATTATCTTTAGAACGAAATGATACTCTGACATGTCACGTATGGTCTAGATGTGAGCACATTTTCCAAGCAATAATGCTCATGTCTTTGTCACGTGGGCTAAAAGAAAATACTCAATTGCTATACATCACATTTTGTACCCCCTCCTGAACCCAATCCACTCTCCTCCTCCCGCTCGGCTTTGAGACATCATCCTAGTGGCGAGGTGATTTCCTCCGTTTCCAACATCAACCTCTAGTCTTGAACTCTTTCTCTCCCTAATTCACCATACTGTCGTTGATTTGGTCTTATTAAATTGAATTAATTTCCGGTTTCATAAACTTTCATTTGTGTTCTATAAAAAGAGCATGTATTCTCCTAACATTCTACACCAAAAGTCACGTTTTCTGATTACAAACAAAAATGTTATTGAAGTTTAATCATAACAGGATAGAATGTGAACAATGAACAATTCTGTCAGAAGGTGGACAATGAACAATTCTGTCAGAAGGTGGACAAATAATTACGGAGATAAAGAGTTGAAGTTTTACTTCACTGCTTGCCAAATGATACTAGATCTAGTAGGTGACTATGATCAAGTGAGTCCAGTCTGACCCCAGTCTGACCCACATCTTCTTTTGAAGAGATCTTTTTCGGGTGCTATTTATCTAGTCACATTTTTACTTTCTTAGCTGTTGCTAAAGGTTAGGGTAATTTGCCATGGTAATAAGTAGTTGCTGTTAAACTTTGCTAATATTTGCTATAGTAACCAGTTGCTACGGAAATTACTCATTGCTATGGTAACTGGTTGCTACGGAAATTACACATTGCTATGGTAACTAGTTGCTATGGAAATTATCATTACTATAGTAACTAGTAGCTATTGAATTTGCACATTGCTATGGTAACTAGTAGCTAGGGAAATTACACATTGCTATGGTAACTAGTAGTTATGGAAATGACATATTGCTATGGTAAATAGTAGCTATGGAAATGACATATTGCTATGGTCAGAGGTTTCTGTGGTATTAGTTCTATAATCGATGTTTTAGTTAGACTATATGTAATTATGTTCTGTTATCTATAACGTTCTCTTTTTTTAATAGATAGCCCTGACATTTACAATTATGGCCAAAGACAGCTAAGTATGGAAAGAGACGGTCGACATATTAGATGTGGTGCCCCAACGGTACAAAAGATTTAGGGGTAATGGAAGCTAAAAGTAAAGAGAGGAATATTGAACGTTGACTGACTGAAACATATCTTGACTACGAAAGGAAATCCAATATAACAGCCTACAGAGACAATTGTTTGCTCAAGGTTTGTGAATATCGAATATGTCCCGCCAGTCTGTAGATTGGAACCTATATTCTATTGGCTTCTGTTGCTGTGCTCTTATATAATAATAAAACTATCACCCGATTAGAAACTGCGATATTTCGATACTTGGTTCGGTTTTACGAAATAACCTAGGTTTAAGTATACAATGGTCATGCAGAGTAACTTACTTTGAAAGGAGGGGTTTTAAAAGAAACCGTTCATTTCAATTCAGGTTTGGTGATATTTGCCTATATTTGTGCAAGACTAAGAAGATTGACTAGTGTTACAAATATGTGACAATATGTGAATGTTTTTTTCTGGAGGAAAAAATATACCAAAATTGGGAGAAATACCCAGATTTTGGTAGAAGTACACAGTAGTTGAAAATCAGTAAAAGGCGCCACGCCAAACTTTACGGAGCAGACTAGTTAGTATCGTTCTCTAATAAAACACAGAAAACTATATCGGCTTGTCGCCAGACAAAGTCGGCGCTAATAAAAACTGGAGTTGGAAGAAGTAACGCAGCTTCCTTAATCGTCAGATAGAAGGCGCCCCATGATCGAAAGAACGGGGTGGATGGGGGTACACAAATGCGCGCGCCCTTTCTCTTCTCCAGTTCAGACGATAAGAAACAGCGCGGCCTGTCCGCACGGAGTAAATCATCCAGGGAATGGGAAGGGCGGGAGAGATGACAGGGGCAACAACTAGGAAACTTCAGATGCTTGATAACATTACTATTACGAGTAGAATGTTCCGACTGGTAATCTCCCCTACGGACCCTTAGAATGTAAAGATGGCGGTATCGTGTAATCTTTTGTTAGCGTACTCCTGGGTTTCTAAGATTTCATTTGTTACATTATGTGAGCTAGACGAGACAAAATAGAACCCAACGTGAACTAAAGTAACTTTGTATAGGGAGCATTCTTCTGGGGCTACATTATTTCAGAGGTACTGGCTACCTAATGTTAGAAAGGAAGCATTCTTCTGTGGCTACATTATTTCAGAGGTACTGGCTACCTAATGTTAGAAGTACTTTTGGTTCCTTTAGCGACATTATTGTGAAAGTATGCTTGGCTCCTCTACTAGGAGTCTTATGGTAGAGTTACTCTAAGATGCTGTAGAAACCTAATGGAAATACTTTAAGCTGCTGTAGGAACCTTATGGTTGAAGTACTCTAAGCGGATCTATGAATCTTATGGTAAAAGTACTCTTAGCTGCTCCGGGCATATCATGATAGAAGTACTTTTATTTCATTAACTAAAAAATGTTTCAATAAATGAAAATAGTTAGAGAAGAAAATATTAGGCCTATAATTGGGAGTAATAGAGCATGGAGTATTAGAGTGAGAAATATTAGATAAGGAAGTAATAG
This sequence comes from Biomphalaria sudanica, assembly GCA_036873155.1. Classification (NCBI taxonomy): domain Eukaryota; kingdom Metazoa; phylum Mollusca; class Gastropoda; family Planorbidae; genus Biomphalaria; species Biomphalaria sudanica. The sequence goes on from JAZGLO010000030.1 coordinate 234,942, forward strand.
AGTAGGAAGTATTAGAGTGAGAAATATTAGATAAGGAAGTAATAGAGCAGGAAGTATTAGAGTGAGAAATATTAGATAAGGAAGTAATAGAGCAGGAAGTATTAGAGTGAGAAATATTAGATAAGGAAGTAATAGAGTAGGAAGTATTAGAGTGAGGAATATTAGATAAGGAAGTAATAGAGCAGGAAGTATTAGAGTGAGAAATATTAGATAAGGAAGTAATAGAGTAGGGAGTATTAGAGTGAGAAATATTAGATAAGGAAGTAATAGAGCATGGAGTATTAGAGTGAGAAATATTAGATAAGGAAGTAATAGAGCAGGAAGTATTAGAGTGAGAAATATTAGATAAGGAAGTAATAGAGCAGGAAGTATTAGAGTGAGAAATATTAGATAAGGAAGTAATAGAGTAGGAAGTATTAGAGTGAGAAATATTAGATAAGGAAGTAATAGAGTAGGGAGTATTAGAGTGAGAAATATTAGATAAGGAAGTAATAGAGCAGGAAGTATTAGAGTGAGAAATATTAGATAAGGAAGTAATAGAGCAGGAAGTATTAGAGTGAGAAATATTAGATAAGGAAGTAATAGAGTAGGAAGTATTAGAGTGAGGAATATTAGATAAGGAAGTAATAGAGCAGGAAGTATTAGAGTGAGAAATATTAGATAAGGAAGTAATAGAGTAGGAAGTATTAGAGTGAGAAATATTAGATAAGGAAGTAATAGAGCAGGGAGTATTAGAGTGAGAAATATTAGATAAGGAAGTAATAGAGTAGGAAGTATTAGAGTGAGAAATATTAGATAAGGAAGTAATAGAGTAGGAAGTATTAGAGTGAGAAATATTAGATAAGGAAGTAATAGAGCAGGGAGAATTAGAGTGAGAAATATTAGATAAGGAAGTAATAGAGTAGGGAGTATTAGAGTGAGGAATATTAGATAAGGAAGTAATAGAGCAGGAAGTATTAGAGTGAGAAATATTAGATAAGGAAGTAATAGAGCAGGAAGTATTAGAGTGAGAAATATTAGATAAGGAAGTAATAGAGCAGGAAGTATTAGAGTGAGGAATATTAGATAAGGAAGTAATAGAGCAGGGAGTATTAGAGTGAGGAATATTAGATAAGGAAGTAATAGAGTAGGGAGTATTAGAGTGAGAAATATTAGATAAGGAAGTAATAGAGTAGGGAGTATTAGAGTGAGGAATATTAGATAAGGAAGTAATAGAGTAGGGAGTATTAGAGTGAGAAATATTAGATAAGGAAGTAATAGAGTAGGGAGTATTAGAGTGAGGAATATTAGATAAGGAAGTAATAGAGAAGGAAGTATTAGAGTGAGGAATATTAGATAAGGAAGTAATAGAGCAGGGAGTATTAGAGTGAGAAATATTAGATAAGGAAGTAATAGAGTAGGGAGTATTAGAGTGAGGAATATTAGATAAGGAAGTAATAGAGCAGGGAGTATTAGAGTGAGAAATATTAGATAAGGAAGTAATAGAGCAGGGAGTATTAGAGTGAGAAATATTAGATAAGGAAGTAATAGAGCAGGGAGTATTAGAGTGAGAAATATTAGATAAGGAAGTAATAGAGCAGGGAGTATTAGAGTGAGAAATATTAGATAAGGAAGTAATAGAGCAGGGAGTATTAGAGTGAGAAATATTAGATAAGGAAGTAATAGAGTAGGGAGTATTAGAGTGAGGAATATTAGATAAGGAAGTAATAGAGCAGGGAGTATTAGAGTATTAAAGAAGCCGGCTCTAAAGTTAGGAGTATTGGAGAAGGAAGTATGAGAGGAGTGAGTACTTGAGTAGGGAGTTCGATCATCAAGTAACGTCCCTCGAGTCTCTCAATTAGATGTCAGCTTTTAGTTTCAAGACTTTGGTGACGCCTTCTTCTCACTGCTACTACAACTTATTTCCATAAACACACACATACCATATGCAAACGCACATCTTAAAAGTAAAGGATACAATCACTAAAACTTGACTTTTTGAATGTAATGCACGATATCTGGGTAGGACAAGACGTCTGGGTGGGGGCGCGATGTCTCGACTACGGGGCGTGTATTCTGGATCAAGCAGTTACACGACTCATAAATCCTTGACATGTAAAAAAAAAAAAAAAAAGAAATTTTTCAAGGCATCTAAATAACCCTGATTAAAGAGAGATAACTGTGGAGTTAAAAGAAGATTCACCCACCAGGGGAGCTTACTTTATACAATTTATATTCACATTTAGTGTCCGTTGATGAATAGAACAATATGTCCGACTTCTGAAAGAAAATCTTTTAGCCGTGTGATTCCACGGGGGAACAAAATCAAAATCGCATATTTTAGCAATCTTCGGAGACTGAAATGCAATGAAGGGCGCCATGACGCGGGGTGCCGGGTGGGACACGCCCTATCTGACCTCGTTTTCCTTTTTTCAGTATCTATTATGATAGTCGCCAGGCGGAGTAGGTACAAAGGAGTAAATTTATTCTAGATTCATGCATCAACCCAAGCAGTTTTCTTTTAAAACAATCATGGCTAGGCTTAGGTAACAAAAGATACTGTTGGGTAAGGATTAATACAAATGTATCCTCAAAAGACGATCGTTTCAACAGTCCAGCGGCTACCACACGACCAGACAATATTTGTAGAGGAAACCAGCTGCAACGTAAGAGCTAAATCAAGGTTCACGTGATCACAAGTTCTAGAACTTGACAAGTCTCGCGAGACACGTACCAAGTTTGTTTTTTCTGATCCCAATAGGTGTGTCTTTAGTTCACAAAGCTAGATCTATTGCCCAGATGACGATACTGGACACAGAACATACTTGGGAGGACAAAATGTACGGAGCATTGATTGGTCAGAAACCCCCCTGCGCAATTCATGTCAGCTACCAGGAATGTCTCTCTTTAAATTCTGAAGCCTGCACCGTGAACGAAGAAGACGAAAGCACGTCAGGTTGGCTCAGTTCAAGGAAATGACGTTTGCTTTTACAAGAATCGATTGGAACAGAAACCTGGTAGTATCGTTAGTATTTTATTGCTGTTTTATTTTCATTGTATTGTCTATCTAGGCTACTTTCAAACAAGTTCCGTAATTTAAAAAAAAAGAGCATTTAAATCAGGTTCAATTTAACACACACACACACAAATCACCTAGCTTTAACCTACATATTTTGCCAGACTCAACGCTGACCAAACCGAGTGAAGAAATAAAAGTCTTGCAGGAATATTCGACATTCTAAGTGACATTCGAAGTGACATTCGAAGTGACAAATAATTTCATCACTGATTCTTTTGATCTCAGATGTTAATGGAGTCGACTACCCAGTACACTGTAGCAGTTGTTGTGAAGGAATAACTCTGGCTTCTAAATCATCACAAATATACAAACATTTCACATCACACACAGTTTCAACAGAAAAAAATAACTTATGTCGATTATCACACGAATGTGTGCCTAAAGAATCACAAGGGCGTTGACTCAATTTGTAGTTTGGATTTCAACTCTTAGGTCCCATTGAGTGGGATCAGGTTCATATCATTGTATTAAGAGAGAGAGGTGCGATCCCTAAAGCTGAGTGCGATGGGTGAAGGTGTTAGGACAGAAATTGGTTTCTTGGACAGTTCAGGAGATGGCGCAGAACAAACCTTTTTTTTTTTTCATCAAGAGAATTAAGAGCTAAAAAGAAAGGTGAGTGCTGCCCCCCCCCCCTTCCGTTTCATTTCAACATGCCGCATCTGGTCCTAAAAAATATGCTGAGATTTTATTTCTCGTGACAGTTCAAACTCAAAGATCCCATAAAAATCAGGAGTGGTTGGGGGGGGGGGGGGGGGGGGGTAACACATCTTAAGTCCAGGTCACAGTGACCTTCAAAATCAATACTTCCGGAGTCTCTGGCTGTAAGACATTAACCCCCCCCCCCTCTTTTTTTTCTCTTCTGTCAACACCGAAACAGTTTCAGTCCAGAATGACCGGGGCCACTCCCACCAAATCAAGGTCACTTGACAAGGTCAAGTTTGTTTGCTGTCCGAGGAGTAATGCGATATCTAACGTAGGATGTAGTCCCATTAAAACCCTCGAGTGAATAAAAAAAAAGTAGAATGACAAACTTCCAAAAAATAATTACCTGATATTCTTCTCAAGTTTGTATGTCACAGGAGGGGGGGGTGATAATGTGAGTTTAATGTTCATGTATGACTTTATTAGTGAGTTTAATGCTCATTTAGACTTTATTAGTGAGTTTAATGTTCATTTATGACTTTATTAGTGAGTTTAATGTTCCTGTATGACTTTATTAGTGAGTTCAATGTTCATTTATGACTTTATTAGTGAGTTTAATGTTCCTGTATGACATTATTATAATGTCGAAATCCTCCAGCTTCCTAAACAGTTGAAACCTGATGACCAAAATGAACAAAGTGGTTCTCTCCCTTTTCTCCAATGGGGAAAATAAAAACAAGTCGTGTGTGTCTGTGTGTGTAAAACGTTTGTAAAATGTTTTACATGTTTTGAATGTTTTCTTCAGAGTTGAGGATAATCTACTTCCTAGTCCAAACCTCCCTTAGGACGACGGGGGATGGCAGCGGGCAGGGTACGAGCCCGGGACTAGTGATATCGAGAGAAACGAACGACAGTCCAACGCGCATACCGCACGACCACGCAACCTTCCTGGTGTAAAAGGTTACTTCAAAAAAGAAGATGATTACGTCCTACGCGTCATGCATTTAGTCATGCATATTAACCAATGACTTAAATTCTGCCAAGTCACTGGTTTTCCTGGCTAGCTCAGGCAACCCATTCCATGCTCTAATAGCACTAGGGAAGAAGGAGTATTTGTACAAATTTGTCCTAGCATATGGGACGAGGAATGTACCTTTATCTTTGTGTCTTTCAGAGTATTTTATTAAATTTTGTTTTTGTATTTGAAGATTATGGTTCAGTGTTTTATGTATAATTGCTACTTTACTTTTGAGTCTTCTGTCCTGAAGGCTTTCTAAATTTAGTGATTATAGGTGTTACTCTAGTCAAATGTGAATATTCATTTGTTATGAATCTCACTGCTCTATTTTGTGTCTGTTCCAGTTTCTTAATGTTTTCATGAGTTGAGGGGTCCCAAACAGAGGATGCATATTCTACTATTGGCCTAACTAAGGTTAAATAACATTTTAGTTTTATGTTCTTATTTGATTTATAGAAATTTCTTTTAATAAATCCTAATGCTTTGTTTGATTTTTTATAGTTTCATCAATATGTGGATTCCATGACAGTTTTTCATTTATTATAACACCTAGGTATTTTGCGTTTTTAGTCTGTGTTACTGCTTTGCCATGAATAAGATAAGTGGAATTAATTTGTTTTAGTTTTTTTGTTACTCTTAACAACTGACATTTTTCTGGGTGGAAAGACATGCTCCAATTTGATTCCCATTTCTGTAATTCATCTAATTCTCTTTGTAAAATACCTGTGTCTTGTGTTGTTTTTATTGTTCTATATATTATGCAATCGTCTGCAAATAATCTGACTTTTGTTCCTGAAGTAATGCAATTTGGTAAATCATTTATGTAAATTAAAAATAGTGGTGGACCCAAGACTGTTCCTTGAGGTACACCTGAGTTTACTGTTATTGGTGTTGATTTAGAGCCATTTATTATTACAGTTTGTTCTCTCCCTATCAGAAAATCTTTAATCCACTGATGCAGTGGACCATTAATGCCGAAATATTTTAATTTTTTAAGCAAACTATGGTAGTGAACTTTGTCAAAAGCCTTAGAAAAATCTAGTAAGATAGCATCTATTTGTATGGTATGGGGTGAAGACATTATGTTTGTCTAAGTGGTTTATGATAATGCTACATATTATGTGTTCTAGGATTTTACATGTGATGCTGGTAAGTGATACTGGTCTGTAGTTTCCTGGGTCAGATTTTTCTCCTTTTTTAAATAGGGGGGGGGGGGGCTTAGCTTCTTTCCAGTCCTTTGGTACTCTGCCCTGGTTAAGCGATGCCTGAAAGAGTATTTTGAACACTGGGGCTAGCTCATTGCTTAGTTCTTAGAGTAATCTAGCTGGAATACCATCAGGTCCAGACGCTTTATTTGGTTTGGTGTTAGCTAATAGTTTTTGGATTTCACTTTCTTTTACTACTATATCTTCTATGTTGTCTACTTGGTTCAAATTCAGTAATTTGTCTTTTCTCCTGGGGCTGAGAATGCTGATGCAAAGTATTAGTATTTGTTCCTTTGTTGCGTATAGATGTCAGTACAACTAACACAATTGAATGGATGTCAAACAAGAATTAATAGATTCATTTCGTACTTAAGTAATCCCGTGGGAAGCGTGGTCGAGAGGCTTAGTCACTTGAACTTGTCTTGGCTACCTATGAAGGGGCCTCGAAGTTCGAAACCCGACTCGAGCAGAGTTGTGTTTACTGAGCGCCTAAAGGCAGCACGGAAAAACTTCTCCCAGATACCCCCTCCCAAACTGTACCACAAATGAGATTGGACCATAGTGCTCTAAGCGTGCTCTAAGCATGAAAGTAGCGCTTTGTAAAAGCTATAATTAGATTAGGCCGACAGTGTAATGTTTTGGACTAATATCTCTAGAAACACACAGTACGACAAGAAGTTAAAAGTCAGACCAAACTTGTCCGGTCAGTTTGTCCAGGTTGTTTGTCGCCTACAGTTAAACATCTTGTGCACATTAGGGCGTGAGTTCTTGCAATACCAAGAAATTTCTCCAAATAGTCATGACGCTGCAACATGGTGAATAGATATCGTTGTCCGATGGAAACAAATCAACAATAAAATAGTAAACACAGATAGAAACTATTTACAAGTGTCAGCTGTACCTTCAGAAATGAAGACTATTACATCCTGACCCAAAACTCCTGCAGGGTTTTAAACTCGCGAACATCGCTTGACAGCCCGATACGTTTACCACTTGACCCAGCAATCACCAAACGGTGATGGGATGATTGCGTCCTTTGCGTGGAATTGTAAGAGATGTTCGCAATGGCAAAAGACAAGAGAGGAATGATAAAAGACAGTCAACAGATCTTGTGTGGTGCCGAACAGACTAAGGGATAGGTGAAGGTTAAAAGGTCACTCAATACGTCATGCTTTTCCCAGATACCAACATTTAGTCCGGGAAATGTGTGCTTACAAGTTGGTTCAACAGAAATTGACTAACTAGATCAATGTCAGTCATGTTGACTTTTTCAATGTTAAAATGGGATCACCTTTGAACTCAAACTGGTTAATCAATTATTTCACCTCTAACTCCACATTTGTTCCACCTTCAAAGTTATCTCACCTTTTATTCGGTTAATTACCGCAACGTCACCTCAATATCTTTTCTTTCTTTCTTTTCTTTCTTTTCTTTCTTTTCTTTCTTTTCTTTCTTTCTTTCTTTTCTTTTCTTTCTTTTCTTTCTTTCTTTTCTTTCTTTTCTTTCTTTTCTTTCTTTCTTTCTTTTCTTTTCTTTCTTTTTTTTCTTTCTTTCTTTCTCTCTTTCTTTCTTTTCTTTTCTTTCTTTGATCCTTTTCTTTCTTTTCTTTCTTTCTTTTCTTTCTTTCTTTCTTTCCTTTCTTTCCTTTCTTTCTTTTCTTTCTTTTCTCTCTTTCTTTCTTTTCTTTCTTTCTTTTCTTTCTTTCTTTCTTTTCTTTTTTTCTTTTCTTTCTTTCTTTCTTTTCTTTTCTTTCTTTTCTTTCTTTCTTTCTTTTCTTTCTTTTTTTGTTTCTTTTCTTTCTTTCTTTTCTTTCTTTTCTTTCTTTCTTTGTTTATTTCTTTCTTTTCTTTCTTTCTTTCTTTCTTTTCTTTCTTTTCTTTCTTTCTTTGTTTCTTTTCTTTTCTTTCTTTTCTTTCTTTCTTTGTTTCTTTTCTTTCTTTTCTTTTCTTTTCTTTCTTTTCTTTTCTTTCTTTCTTTTCTTTCTTTTCTTTTTTTTCTTTTCTTTCTTTTATTTCTTTCTTTTCTTTCTTTCTTTTTTTTCTTTCTTTCTTTTCTTTTCTTTCTTTTCTTTCTTTCTTTGCACGATGTGGAGTTGAAAGAGAGCTTCCACGTCCCTGTCGATAATCCATGCACCGTTCCGCAAGGGACCGTTACACTAATGGCGAGTCCTGCACGGTTAGCTTAGTACAACATAGGAAAATGGCGGAGGTTCCCGGTGTACTCGGTCTTGGGCCATGCATTCTAGTCCATGCGTCCGGAGTGCCAGATATATAGGAAATAGCAATGCTTTACATAGGCATTGACTTGGATCTCTTCCAGACAGAACGGTTGTTCAAGCAGGCTTACATGCCTAGAGCTCGAAGAGCCTCGGCTCAGCTCTTTTGACAATCAAACGGATCATAGCGTAATGAGAAAGCTAAAAGGATGAAATAGGGTTAAACAAAAACAATTGCTAAAAATATTTCTAATCGCACAGATTTATTATTGTTAGTCTAGATCAATTACAAATTGATTGACATGACTGATGAAATATAAAACCTTTTTTTTTTTTCAGCAATTTTAAAATTATTTTAATGCAAGATTTTTTTTTAATAATGGACACCAATAGTAGTTTACAACAAATTATAATATATATTTTCTTGAAATTGATGTAATTATATCTGTAATGCCTTAAAATTCAAATCTAGATAAATATATCTAAAATAATTAAATAAATAAGTATTTATTAAATTTATATTTCCTACATAGATTACGCTCAATAGCAAGAATTACCAAATGTTTCAAACTATCTACGAGTATTGTTGGCCTAAAGTAATTCTTCATTAGTTTGAGGCGCGATAAGCTTCTTTAATCAGATTCCAAAATTACGGAATAATGCCGTTTTTTTTAATCGCGCGTAGGATTGGCATTTTCCTTGTTGAATGATACCCCGAAATGACAATATTTGTCTATCTATTCAGGAGATTGGTTTGGAGTTTTCTAAAGATTTTAATAATTTCAGGAAATGTACAGAACTTTTTCGTATATTTTGAAATTTCAGGAGATTTTCAGGAGCTCCTGGTAAATTGACAGGAGGCCGCGGGAAATCTGTTATAATATAATGGTTTGATTTAATAATTTATACACCTAGAATTAGCGCGGGTACTATGAAAGTGCGGGGCTCACTGCGGTCACCTAAGGCCGGCCTGCAAAATAGCGGTGTATGTTACGCCGCCGGTCGACAAGTATCATATAAAACTATCTATGTGTTACCCACCATTTTTATAGCATAAGAAATCAAGAATTAGGTTCAGAGAGACATATACGTATGTTTCACAATCTATTCATGCAATGAAAGAAACAATAAAAGCTATTGTATTACGTATTCAGAAAGTAGCTACAATAAATACAATCAGTCATTGCGTTTGTCTTAGCACCGGTAATCATTTCTGTAAAAGTACAGGTAACTAAATCATTTCTGTAAGGAGCAAGCATGTCATGGATGAAGGCGTACATATCTTGAACTATATAGATTAAAATCAAAACTTGAAATCCAAAATGTTTGAAAATGTGCACAATAAGTAGGAAAGCACTTTTATGACATACAAAAGCAATATGACTCTTCAGAGGAAGAGAATTTCCAACAATGTCAAAGTACAGAGATAGGCTTGACGAGCATATTCAAATTTAACTAACCAATTTTGTGTCTGACGTAATTCAAGGACCCATATAAATAACGCTATAAATCGTATGTGACACTCTCCTATTCATATATTTTTATTAATATAAATAAACTAGATGTAATAGATAAGTAAATAGAAATAGGCTTAAATTATATGGGAATCATACTTCCTAACACAAATATAAGTGGTGCCTTCAAATTTCCGAATGCATTAAGTTCTAACGGGAAAAACAAACGCTTTATACTTGAATGATAAGAGAGAAAGAATGAAGTATACAAATGTAGGTAGGCAAATAGTACAAAGTCATACAATCTTAAAGAAGTGAGAGCAATTGTCAGAAGTAAATGATTCTCTGTGGGATTACAAACAGATGGTCATAGCAGTAGCTCATTCTCCAGGGATTCCACCTACACTACCAAACACCGTCTAGTGGTAGACGTGATGACTTGACACCTGGGCCTAGTCCGGTCACGTAAATCTATCTACCTACGAGCTATGATTTATCATTTGATGGCGTTTTTTTTCCTTTCTTGTCTTTGGTCCGACGTTTATGGTCATTTTTTATTTCTGCCCATTTGTCTCAAAGTGCTCTTGACCTAGTTTCGTTAGACAATGTGTCTAAATAGAAGAGTGGACTATTTCGTGAGAGACTAGACACACCTTTTGGTTCTGTGTTACCTGTACATAGTTTTGGCTTTGGAATACAACAAAATACCCAATGTGAACGTGGATTGTTGCATTCTAGACAGGAAATAAAAGTTGTAGTTTTAGTCCACTCCCTTTCTCCATCGAACCCCCCTCCCTAGGAGACAATTCTTTCATGTCTGGGTTTTTCTATGTCATTCTATGTTTATTGTTTGAGTATTTGACATATATATTATTCATATTATTTTTATTAATTATTAAGCACTTGTGCTTGCTCCGCTCGGCTTATAATGTCAGAAATTTATTATAAAATTCCTTAAAAACAATGACATTTGTCTGTAGATGTGTCTAATACGAGTCGATACTGTGACCAAATTCCACCAGTTTCTAGAAGCCCAGGTCAGGGAAGAGATGACCAGAGTAAACAAGTTAATTAAAGTCATTCAATCAAAGAAAGAGGTTAAGGGGGGGGGGGGAAAATAGCTTACGTCGGCTTCAAGAAGGTCACAGTTAATAAAATAATTAGTTTCTATGATTCTGAAAAGTACGATTTAGAAAAGTATAAATTAGGGGAAAGTTAGTTAGGCGGGGTCCTCGCATTGTAACGATTTTTGTGATAGCAACGGGCTTAGGTTTAAACGCCTGCGGGTCCAGTAGCTGAAGTTACTTTCATTGAATTAGTATCCTAAAGTTATTTCAGTATTAGTTATATCAGTTAAAGTTGTAGCATTAGAAAGTTGTATTTTATGAAGGTATTTAATTCAAGTTGTTATTGAATTGAGAATTTACCTACGTGTGAAACTTGAAGAAGTTCAAAGAGAAGACACAAGATGTTTCTGGAGTGTACGATCAAAGTATTTATAGGATCTCCCGCCTGTGATGATTCTGTTTGATTAATAATTATTTTAAGAAGCATTACCAAAAAATAATAAAAAAAAGTAATCGTCACAGTGTCCATGTCTATGACAGTGTCATATTTCCATAGAGTGTAAACAAACTGAAGCATGACTCTATTTTAATATGCCAGGGTTCACTCGTGGTTCAGACAGGGTTCGAATCGCGATTCGGTGAAGTTTCCAATGGAATTCAAAAAAACAAAATTCATTAAATTTATTATACAATTTGCAATGTTGAAAATTGTCTAAAAGTTCTTTTCAGAATCATCAAACCTACAGAGGATTAGGAGGAGTCGATTAGTCCAAAGTTAAAATTCATTTCAACCAAAGTCAAAGATACAACGTAATGGTAATTAGATTGATTAAATTATTTGTCACGATTTGATTGAACGCTTTAAAATTTAAACCAGTAATAAATTGAAAAAAATCAACTCAAATTTTCTTAACTACCAAAATCTTTGAAACACTCCAAATCTACTAACTTAAAGATTAGTTTTTATTTTATTACAAAGTTTATATTAAATCTGTCTGTCTGTCTGTCTGTCTGGTAAAGAGTTTGAACATGTTTTTTCTCCCACTTCCCCCTTCTCAACTCAAGTTGAAATTTTGCTCAATTAATCATAATCGATAATAATACACGAATCAATCCAAATGAACCAATTAGCTAATCGTTTAGTGCTAACTACTTTATTTTGTTTTATATGGCAGAAAGGAAGCTAAACTCTGTAGCTTTCAGACAAATTGTCGTAATTAGCGGTTATGAGCTTTGGTTTTAAAAAGTATTTTTTTTTCTATTGCTAGTTAATATTTCAACCAAACAAAGCCACACCCTGATCTTTATTATCCCTGATAATCTACATTGTTTAATTAAATCCGCATAAAAACTACCTGGACAGTGACGTCAGAACATCTTCAGATTGATATTTCAAGGGGGTTAACTCAGCAGTCAAAACCAGGGACATTAGTCAACAAATAACTTGCCACACGCTCTCAAAAGTTAGTATTTCTTGACCTATTATTATTAAGTAACTGAATTGACTGATCTCTAATTAGACAATGTTCCACCACCAACCACGCCACGACAAGACAAGCGCCCTCCTCTAACGCCACGACAAGACAAGCGCCCTCCTCTAACGCCACGACAAGACAAGCGCTCTCCTCTAAAGCCACTACAAGACAAGCGCCCTCCTCTAACGCCACTACAAGACAAGCGCCCTCCTCTAACGCCACTACAAGACAAGCGCCCTCCTCTAACGCCACTACAAGACAAGCGCCCTCCTCTAACGCCACTACAAAGCAAGCGCCCTCCTCTAACGCCACTACAAGACCAGCGCCCTCCTCTAACGCCACTACAAGACAAGCGCCCTCCTCTAACGCCACGACAAGACAAGCGCCCTCCTCTAACGCCACTACAAGACAAGCGCCCTCCTCTAACGCCACTACAAGACAAGCGCCCTCCTCTAACGCCACGCCAAGACAAGCGCCCTCCTCTAACGCCACTACAAGACAAGCGCCCTCCTCTAACGCCACTACAAGACAAGCGCCCTCCTCTAAGGCCACTACAAGACAAGCGCCCTCCTCTAACGCCACGCCAAGACAAGCGCCCTCCTCTAACGCCACTACAAGACCAGCTCCTCTCTGTAATTCTGTCGAGTCCGTGGTCAGTCAGGCGCACCCCCAAGAATGTTATAGTGACATTCTGATCTACTGAGTGAGGGGGGTTACAACCCCCTCCTGTCTACCTACTCACCCCGACAATCAAAGAGGTGGAAAACAGATTCAGTTTTCTTCGCAGCGTCACCTGACGCTTAACACACACTCTCACACTCACGGTTCGACCGTAGCCCCCTCTGGCGATCGTCTCTTTGCCTATTTGATTTGGTTTAAAAAAAGGGTGAGGGGGTGAGGGGGTCAGACAAACACAAGAGGGCGCGCGATGAGGCAAATACATTGATAACGGGAACTGTGTGGGTGGCAGCAGGGGAGCGAGTATTTCAACAGACAGCAAGACTATAGCAATACACAACCCTGAAGACTATAGCAATACCCAAGCCTGATACAGAGCCATCACACCCACAAACCCGCACCATATGCTTGGGCTGCGTCTCGTCTGACGTGCCGACCCCTACATCCTATCCTGTTCATGACTGACCTTTACACCGGCTGTAGTCTATCACTGGTGGGACTAAACACCAATGGAGGACGGATTAAAGAAACTCAACACTTAAATATATTCCGGTCAGTCATATCAAGGAACATGGTCCTAATAGTCCAAGAAACGGGAGGAAACTAGAGCAAGTCTTTTTCAAGCAGTGATTGGCGATTACTTTTTATTTTACCCACCGGGTATGCTAAGCTGTCACTAAGAAAGCTTTCCGCCTGCGTAAAATACAAGAAACCATTAGAAAGTTTTCAAATCATTGAGGCCTTCCTAACGTTGTACTGTGGACAGATCTCTTGGGACCAGAGTCTGAACACAAGATGAACAAATCTTTCCATGTGAAGATTTTCAAACTGTTCACAAATACAATTTTAAAGCAACATTAGAAGTGAACAAATCTGCAAAGAGATATCATGGCTGCCGCATTCTTTTGTTTGTAAGAGTGGACTAAATGAGCCATTGAAACGAGTCTTTAGAACAGGGTAGATAACAGTTGATCGATCTTTAGTACAAGGTAGTTTACAATATATCTTCAGAACAAAGCCTTTACAATAAACAAGTCTTGACAAAACGCATTTTCATAATATAAGTCTTCACAACAAACCATTTACAACACATAAGTCTTCACAACAAACCATTTACAACACACAAGTCTTCACAACAAACCATTTACAACACACAAGTCTTCACAACAAACCATTTACAACACACAAGTCTTCACAACAAACCATTTACAACACACAAGTCAATTTCCGATTTCTGTAAAATAAGCTGCATTTAAAAAAAAATAGTTTACAAATTGAATGAAATCTTGGGATTTGGTTGTCTTGGAAATGTGGAATCAAATTTCATTTTTTTTTAAATATAGGAAGTCGCCGAGGCACACATGAAACGTGTGCGTTTTAAATCTCAAGTTTTAATATTTGGTTGTAGGTAATACAAGGCACTGCAATCCGACTCAGCAAAACAATTTCTCTCTTGAAATTTTATATTTGAAATCACGAACACTGAGGAACACTGAGGAGAGCGGGGGGGGGGGGGGGGTGAATAAAAAACTGAGAAAATGAAACATTTTATAGAAACGTAGTAGACAAATAGTTTAAGATGTAGGAGAGACCTGAGAGTAGTCTTGGACAGAAGATGTAGGAGAGAAGTCTTGGACAGAAGATGTAGGAGAGACCTTTGAGAAGTCTTGGACAGAAGATGTAGGAATGTGAAAGACTGACTGTACACATGTGGAAGAGTATATTGTTGTAAAACCCTCCACCCCCCCCACCCACCCCCCACCCCTGCTGACTAACCTTTTTATATTTCCTTCGTTTAAAAATATAAAAAACTTTTCGACTAATGAAAAAAAATAATTTTTCAATCATTTGAACCTAAAACCAGGAAATCGAAGACGAAAGATTGTTCAATCTGTAGATTAACGATTCTACTTCTAAAAATAACATCTTGTAACGAACTATAAACACGTGACTTGTTCATTCTAGACTTGTCAATTGAAGTGTCCATTGAAGTATGGGAAGTTGACTAGTTGCTACATTTCAATGTCAATATGAAACTTGTTTTGATTTTCAAACTTAAACAGCTATACATCAAATGGGAGATAATTTGAAAAAAAAAAGGTAGTGGAACTGGGAGTTATCTTGCCACTAGGCTTGAGTTTATCTTGGCAACAGATGGCGCTAAAGTCTAGTTAACGGAAGCGAACTTATCAAATACTAAGAAAGAGACATCTTTCTTTTATGTTCAGATCAGATTGTACTGATCACATTCAATAACCATTAACTAAAGTAAGATGTCCTGGTTTAAAGGCTGTGCTTTAGTTTAATGGTTGGGTTTACTGTCTAATACGTGCTTGAAAACACCGGAAACATTGCATGTTTTTATATTACATTAAAAACACAAAGACAGGTGTTTAAGAAACACTTATATAGGTGATGTGTTTCTTCCCATCTCCCCCCCCTCCTGCAAAAAAGAAATTGGTCTCTTCTCTTGCTCCCAAATTGTTGCTATTTTAGTCCCAAATTTAATGAGAATTTTCTAACTCCTAATTATAAAAATTATAATAATGATAACGACAGCTGACCTCATAGATACCTTCAAGGCCCTTAACATTCCTAAGAAGATTCTCGTTGCCATTCAGAGGGTGGTAGTGCTGCAGACCTGCCACATCACCAGAAAATTCCTCAGTGAACACTGTTAAAGGGCGACTACAATGAATTTTGTTTATTTCTAAGGGAGCTTGACCCTGGCAGTGTTTCAGAATGAAAATTGGTTCGTTTTCCACATAATATAAATCTGTATTTTTCATGTGGACATTTGTTTTACAATTTTGCTTTACAAACAACAATACGTAATTAGAGCAGACATTTGTAGAATAGCACACACAAGATTGACGTTCATACTGCAGTTTCTCTTTAACATTAGATGCGAAATTTACAACAATAAGTTACAGCATACCTCCATCTACCGCAAGCGCATACCAAGACATACCATCACCGAATATAAAGACATTCGTAGTTCATTTCGAGGATATATAATACAGAGATGTTTCATTCAAAGGTTTTCCGTACAGAGATGTTTCATTCAAAGGTTTTCAGTACAGAGATGTTTCATTCAAAGGTTTTCAGTACAGAGATGTTTCATTCAAAGGTTTTCAGTACAGAGATGTTTCATTCAAAGGTTTTCAGTACAGAGATGTTTCATTCAAAGGTTTTCAGTACAGAGATGTTTCATTCAAAGGTTTTCAGTACAGAGATGTTTCATTCAAAGGTTTTCAGTACAGAGATGTTTCATTCAAAGGTTTTCAGTACAGAGATGTTTCATTCAAAGGTTTTCAGTACAGAGATGTTTCATTCAAAGGTTTTCAGTACAGAGATGTTTCATTCAAAGGTTTTCAGTACAGAGATGTTTCATTCAAAGGTTTTCAGTACAGATATGTTTCATTCAAAGGTTTTCAGAACAGAGATGTTTCATTCAAAGGTTTTCAGTACAGAGATGTTTCATTCAAAGGTTTTCAGTACAGAGATGTTTCATTCAAAGGTTTTCACTACAGAAGTGATACGTTCACAGAACAGGAAAGAAGTGTTCCTTAAACTGGAGGCGCGGAGAAGCTATGTCGAGGGTATGTAGAGGGTATGTAGAAGGTAGGTAGAGGTAGGTAGAGGGTATGTAGAGGGTATGTAGAAGGTAGGTAGAGGTAGGTAGAGGGTATGTAGAGGGTATGTAGAAGGTAGGTAGAGGTAGGTAGAGAGTATTTAGAGGGTATGTATGTAAAGAGTAGGTAGATAATAATAATAATAATAAATTCTAGATCAAATTCTTGTGTTCAGAGAGAACAGTTGGACAGTTTGAATTGTACTAAAGTAGTTTGACGAACACTTGGTTCATATAGCGTTCAGTAGGAGAAGTTCTAGAATTGAATTCAAAATAAAATACCAGATACAAGTTGTATCATTCTTAAAATAAAATATCAGATACAAGTTGTAGCATTCTTAAAATAGAATATCAGATACAAGTTGTATCATTCTTAAAATAAAACATCAGATACAAGTTGTATCATTCTAAAAATATAAATTAATTTTACAAATATGATTTTTTTTAAATTGTGAAGAAAAAAAAAACATTCAGTAATACGCTGACTTGGAATTCGAGAATTTTTTTATTTTTTTTTACGATGTTTAGCCTCGGAGTTGGAAAAGAGGGGACTAGAGAGTATTCAACACTCGGGACTAGAGTATTCAACACTCGGGACTAGAGAGTATTGAAACACTCGGGACTAGAGAGTATTCAACACTCGGGACTAGAGTATTCAACACTCGGGACTAGAGTATTCAACACTCGGGACTAGAGAGTATTCAACACTCGGGACAAGAGAGTATTCAACACTCGGGACTAGAGAGTATTCAACACTCGGGACTAGAGTATTCAACACTCGGGACTAGAGAGTATTCAACACTCGGGACTAGAGAGTATTCAACACTCGGGACTAGAGAGTATTCAACACTCGGGACTAGAGAGTATTCAACACTCGGGACTAGAGTATTCAACACTCGGGACTAGAGAGTATTCAACACTCGGGACTAGAGAGTATTCAACACTCGGGACTAGAGAGTATTCAACACTCGGGACTAGAGAGTATTCAACACTCGGGACTAGAGAGTATTCAACACTCGGGACTAGAGAGTATTCAACACTCGGGACTAGAGAGTATTCAACACTCGGGACTAGAGAGTATTCAACACTCGGGACTAGAGTATTGAACACTCGGGACTAGAGTATTCAACACTCGGGACTAGAGAGTATTCAACACTCGGGACTAGAGTATTCAACACTCGGGACTAGAGAGTATTCAACACTCGGGACTAGAGAGTATTCAACACTCGGGACTAGAGAGTATTCAACACTCGGGACTAGAGAGTATTCAACACTCGGGACTAGAGAGTATTCAACACTCGGGACTAGAGAGTATTGAACACTCGGGACTAGAGAGTATTGAAACACTCGGGACTAGAGAGTATTGAAACACTCGGGACTAGAGAGTATTGAAACACTCGGGACTAGAGAGTATTGAAACACTCGGGACTAGAGAGTATTGAAACACTCGGGACTAGAGAGTATTGAAACACTCGGGACTAGAGAGTATTGAAAAACTCGGGACTAGAGAGTATTGAAACACTCGGGACTAGAGTATTCAACACTCGGGACTAGAGTATTCAACACTCGGGACTAGAGAGTATTGAAACACTCGGGACTAGAGAGTATTGAAACACTCGGGACTAGAGAGTATTCAACACTCGGGACTAGAGAGTATTCAACACTCGGGACTAGAGTATTCAACACTCGGGACTAGAGAGTATTCAACACTCGGGACTAGAGTATTCAACACTCGGGACTAGAGAGTATTGAAACACTCGGGACTAGAGAGTATTCAACACTCGGGACTAGAGAGTATTCAACACTCGGGACTAGAGAGTATTCAACACTCGGGACTAGAGAGTACTGAAACACTCGGGACTAGAGAGTATTCAACACTCGGGACTAGAGAGAATTCAACACTCGGGACTAGAGTATTCAACACTCGGGACTAGAGAGTATTGAAACACTCGGGACTAGAGAGTATTCAACACTCGGGACTAGAGAGTATTCAACACTCGGGACTAGAGAGTATTCAACACTCGGGACTAGAGAGTATTCAACACTCGGGACTAGAGAGTATTCAACACTCGGGACTAGAGAGTATTGAAACACTCGGGACTAGAGAGTATTGAAACACTCGGGACTAGAGAGTATTGAAACACTCGGGACTAGAGAGTATTGAAACACTCGGGACTAGAGAGTATTCAACACTCGGGACTAGAGAGTATTCAACACTCGGGACTAGAGAGTATTGAAACACTCGGGACTAGAGAGTATTGAAACACTCGGGACTAGAGAGTATTGAAACACTCGGGACTAGAGAGTATTGAAACACTCGGGACTAGAGAGTATTGAAACACTCGGGACTAGAGAGTATTGAAACACTCGGGACTAGAGAGTATTCAACACTCGGGACTAGAGTATTCAACACTCGGGACTAGAGTATTCAACACTCGGGACTAGAGTATTCAACACTCGGGACTAGAGTATTCAACACTCGGGACTAGAGAGTATTGAAACACTCGGGACTAGAGAGTATTCAACACTCGGGACTAGAGAGTATTCAACACTCGGGACTAGAGAGTATTCAACACTCGGGACTAGAGAGTATTGAAACACTCGGGACTAGAGTATTCAATACTCGGGACTAGAGTATTCAACACTCGGGACTAGAGAGTATTCAACACTCGGGACTAGAGAGTATTGAAACACTCGGGACTAGAGAGTATTCAACACTCGGGACTAGAGTATTCAACACTCGGGACTAGAGAGTATTCAACACTCGGGACTAGAGAGTATTCAACACTCGGGACTAGAGAGTATTCAACACTCGGGACTAGAGAGTATTCAACACTCGGGACTAGAGAGTATTGAAACACTCGGGACTAGAGAGTATTCAACACTCGGGACTAGAGAGTATTCAACACTCGGGACTAGAGAGTATTCAACACTCGGGACTAGAGAGTATTGAAACACTCGGGACTAGAGAGTATTGAAACACTCGGGACTAGAGAGTATTCAACACTCGGGACTAGAGAGTATTCAACACTCGGGACTAGAGAGTATTGAAACAATCGGGACTAGAGAGTATTGAAACACTCGGGACTAGAGAGTATTCAACACTCTCTGAATGGAGGCAAAAAAAGGTGAAGCAAGATGTAGGCGGAGAGAGAGAGAGGGGGGGGGGGAAGGCGCGGTAAAATTCTCAAGCGATATCCTTTAAAAGGTCCACTTGTCGCTAGCCGTCAAAGACGGGACTAATCACTTGAATTTATCTTGGACAGATAGAGAGCTTCACATAACTACAGACATGATCTAAGAATTTCCCTGGCCGAGTCCAACCTGACACCAGATATCATGCTACAGGAAGGGAACTGCCAGTGAATAGGTTTAAAAACGTTTTCTTTCAGTCTGCTCTAGAAGCTTTGTGATGGAATCGAGTTGTGATCAAGACTTTTTTTAAGGTTATGATTGATTCTAATTTTGGCACTTTCAACTTGAAAACAAAAAAACAACAAATATTGGATGTAAAATTATAAAGTAAATAAATAAATAAATAAAAATATTGCACCTGTACTGTGCACCTGTACCGACGAAGACATTTTATTTTACCTGAATCTAGTTCCTTTAAACAAAATAAATATTACTTCATTAAACTCAAGTGTGTGAGTGTGTGTTTTAGTCTTAGGAATAGTCAGTTCCCTAGTTTTAGTTTCATCATTTTAGTAAAATATTTACTAAGATTAAAAACCAAAACAAACTGCTTATAGGGTTAAGGTCGATTTGTTTGTGAGGCGATGGTACAGCAGCAGTAACACGGTTACAAAGATTTGTTTGTCAGGCGATGGTACAGCAGCAGTAACACGGTTACAAAGATTTGTTTGTCAGGCGATGGTACAGCAGCAGTAACACGGTTACAAAGATTAGTTTGTGAGGCGATAGTACAGCAGCAGTAACACGGTTACAAAGATTTGTTTGTAACGAAACACATGTTTATGAACATTCATTCAACTCTTTACTGAACACAAGGAAACATGGGAGAGCCGGATTAAACTTTGAAAGACAAATTAATTTTCAAGATTATTATGTTTCGAAAATTTATAGCAGTCAAACCAGAGTTTTCACTATGTAGCCAATAAGCTATTAATTGTTTTTCCAAAGATAAAACTGTCCAATTTTTTTTAAAATTATTCAGGCCGTTTTCATGAAGAGTTTGCAAGCTACTAAGTAGAAAGGTCAACAGAAGCAGTGATTCAAAGTTTATGAAAAACAACTTTTTATCTTGAGTCTAAAAGAGGAGATATCGGATGGCTCTAAGTTTCTAAAATCTAAATGTAACACTTAGGGGGGGGGGGATAATGTCTAGAACAAATTGCTGTCAATTTAAGCATAGGGAACATAGAAGACGACATTGTAATGACTGTCATTTATTCTCTGCCATAGTGTGACATATAGTTGTTTGTTGCATTATGTGAAACATGTTGAAACTTTTGAGGTTGTCATTGCACATTCTACTAGCACGATTTTACAGCGATCTTTTGTGGCACAATTTCGTAGTGCAATGATAGAATCCTTTTGTGAAATATAATTGTTGCCAAGACATCACAACAATAATACAAATGTGATCTTTACCTTTGTAACATAAACATTACAACAATAACCAAAATTTGTTCTTTAATTTGTGTAAGTTATAACATTGCGACCTCTGCACTATAATGTTCACACACTGCCACCATAAAACATCCTTTAAAATTCTATGGATCAATATGTTGTAACGGAACAATATTTTCATTCTAAAGTTCAATCTGACCTAGCTTAGGGAACTGTTTTATTCTCATGTATTTTGAAAACGAATATTTCCCTACTAAGCTGTTACACATGTGGATAATCCAACTCCTGTCTAACAGACTTTAAATCTGACACCATGTTTGCCCTTGAAACAATTCAACAAAGTGGAACAACTCTTGTAGTAATTTATCTCACAGATTAACCAGGCCCTTCACTCCAGTAAGAGAGAGAATTTTTAGAATGCCATTGAAGGGCGATTTTAATATGTACATTTCAAAAATAGAAAAAAAATCTAATTGTTTAAAGATTTACTTTATGTAGTGTAAGTCTTGGCAAGAGAATGTCTAAACAATATCAACTTTATAAATAGCATTGCAGGGTACGTGCAGATAGAATCCAGTCAATCGGTACACATTGACTTGTAGCCATGGTGTTACGGACTAGCCTCCATAATGGTACAACATTGACTTGTAGCCATGGTGTTAAGGACTAGCCTCCATAATGGTACAACATTGACTTGTAGCCATGGTGTTAAGGACTAGCCTCCATAATGGTACAACATTGACTTGTAGCCATGGTGTTAAGGACTAGCCTCCATAATGGTACAACATTGACTTGTAGCCATGGTGTTAAGGACTAGCCTCCATAATGGTACAACATTGACTTGTAGCCATGGTGTTAAGGACTAGCCTCCATAATGGTACAACATTGACTTGTAGCCATGGTATTAAGGACTAGCCTCCATAATGGTACAACATTGACTTGTAGCCATGGTGTTAAGGACTAGCCTCCATAATGGTACAACATTGAAATGAGGTTCAATAGAAGTAATTTGGTCATTGGGACGTTACAACTTTAATGCTGTTTCGGCTGTAGAGTATTGGCGACGTTTGTTTAAGGTTGTTTATGCAAGTATAAAAGTGTATGTTGGAGAGAACAAATGTTATGTTTGTAGATCTAGACAAGGTGTATGTTGGAGAGAACAAATGTTATGTTTGTAGATCTAGACAAGGTGTATGTTGAAGAGAACTAATGTTATGTTTGTAGATCTAGACAAGGTGTATGTTGGAGAGAACTAATGTTATGTTTGTAGATCTAGACAAGGTGTATGTTGGAGAGAACTAATGTTATATTATTAGATCTAGACAAGGTGTATGTTGAAGAGAACTAATGCTATGTTTGTAGATCTAGACAACGTATGCCTCTCACTGGAAGATGTCAACCACAAACATTCGTAAACAAAATGCCTTTATCAATTGTATGAGTTTAATTATAAATAGCTGATGAAATTGATTCTGTTTTTCTGGACAGAACTGTGGTTTGTGAGATGAATTGGAAAATTCCATAAGAAAAACAGCTAATATCGGTATAACCAATGACAACGATTATTATCTTACCAGTAATGGCGCAAATTTGCAGGTCTGCGTGTGTGGTAATCAGAAGTTACTGAGCGTGAAGCTCTGGGTTCAAGTCTAAGATTCCTCCCATCGAAAAGAAGCAAAAATGGGGGGGGGGGTCATGGGGTTGACTTTCTTATTGATACAACGTATTCTACACTGCCAGAAAGTCCGGAAAGAAAAAGACATGTCCACCCGTCCTCATAAAAGAAAAAAAAGGTAGGAGCGGGAAAGAGATACTGTCTTTCTTCTCCCAGAGCTGTCTCTTGAAGACAGTGTAGACTTAGTTACTGATACTATGTCATCAGTCGAAAAATATCAAGTCCCAGTAATGCACAAATGAGTAGAGGGGGGGGGGGGGAATTGAGGGTGCGGATAGGCACAAGACTTGGAAATTTATTTGATGTATTCACAAACAAAAACCGTTGCTGACAATTCTTTAGTATCCTACTCTCACTTGTCACTATGTCTTGTTAGTTTGGGTTCTGTTTGATTCCCAGCAGTTCTCACACCAAGATACTTGCAATTCTTTTTAGTGTTTCTCCCACACAGACCTAGTCTAACAGAAATAGATGTTTGGCGTACTGATCTAATTGTGAAACAATAACCACTGGCTTTATATCTTTTCACTTCCTTGTCACTTTGTTGATTAGACCTTAACCTTTAACCTAACACTAATGACAGTGTTTCCTGCGTTCTGAAATTTTACGACAACTCCAACTAATTAGACTCAATTTGTAATCATTCCTGAGAAAAGCCAAAAGGTAATGAATAGATTTGACTAAAGAATAATGAGGTTATTGTTGTAAAAGAGTCAACACTGGTGCCCCAAGACCTTCCGAAATAAGAGAAAAAAAGAAATCTCTATGACATGTGCAACCCCGTTATATTGACATTATTGTTTGATACTCTATTCAAGTATTAGTCTGCACAATAACAAAACATGACTTTGGACTTTAAAAAAAATATATTTGACCCTAAAAAAAAGTTGGGTGTAATCAACTTTAACTTAGTTAGCTCTCGGAGTTTTAGAAACCCTGGCCAACGTTACTTTCCAGTAACAGATCGTCTGCTTGTGATCTACAGGCGGGAAGTGTTTGTGTCAACGGAGTACTTCTATTGTGTATCACATTCACTCGTGAGGCTCTCCTCTTTCGGCAGCTATTGTTGCCTCCAGGAAAGCGATCACTATTCCTCGTGTCACTCTGTAAGTCCACCCGCGAAGTTGTAGGTGACAAATACAAGGAGGGCTAACAAGCAGGGTGACGTAAATACCCGAGCAGAGGACGGCGACACACGAGACCCATGTTCGGCACACGTAGCGCGGTATGCTCTTATCTTGCGGGCGTCTGACAGTATAGAGTAACTCTTGGTAATCATAATCATGATTAATGGGCCCTGATTTTGTATTAATGAGGTCTGGCTAAGACTAAAAAAAAAAGATAGGAATAAGACGAAGATACTGTGCTCATGTTTACAGCCGTTGGATAGGAAAAGACAAATAATTCTGAACAGTAGCGGCTCTAGTAAGTAGGACTGGGGTGCGGGTCGCATAAGGTTTTTAGGTTTATACAACACCGTGTGAAAGATTGAACCTGGTTTTGATGCTTAACATTATATTTTTACACAATAGATTGGGATTCAAACCCACAACCATAACCCCTCTCTCTCTTTCTCTCTTTCTCTCTCTCTCTCTCTCAATCACTCTCTGTCTCTCTGGTAACCTATCCACTTGTAGGGCACGCCACGCACACACAACTCTGTCATATAGCTTGAACTAGACGTTCCATAGTCGGTGGCGCTGCACAAATCGCCAGAGGTGACATCTACTGAATGGCTTGGCTTAAAATTTCTTCATATTGAAAATTTAAAGAAAATACATTTTAGTCTGAATCGTCTTGTGCAATCATATCAATCATATCAATCGTGTCAATCATATCAATCATATCGTAGCAAGTCCAGGACGATAGCACTCATTGAGATCAAACATTTAGATTTCATTAAGTCAAGTTACACTAGAGACAAAAGGGCTTATGGAAGCATGTTGAGATTTAAAAAGTATAACAACACTAATGTGGATGTAGACAAATAATAATTAGTTACTGAAACTAGTGTAGAACTTTAAAGATACTTCTTCAAACTGCTCAGACCGTTATTCAGTGTTCTTAATGTACTTTCGTGGTAATTAAAGAACAAGTTCTAAAACATAATCTTTTTTTTTTTTGTTACCATGTAGTTTGATGAATATTTGTCTAACTCAGCGGCATATGAAGTGAGTTACATACACTAAACTAATGCCTCATTCATACAAGGAGGTCCCGGCAGACAAACTTTTTTGTTTCTATTTTCAGGTCGCTTCTTGTTTGTGACCTTCAAAGGTCTCTGAAATGTCTTTATAAGATCAGAATTTGAGCACAAAACACTAGACCAAATAGTAGTCATCCCAAAGTTTGAGTTATAACAAAAAAAAAGGTTTTATTTTATAGATTTATTTTTTTTATAAAATAATAATAAAAAAAATTTTTAAAGACTTTTTCAAATGTACATATTTCTTCCACTACACGGCTTAGGTTCAATGACTTTCCTATTACTTTGCACTTGTCGTGTTGCTACAATGATTTAGATTCAAATGACTCTTCAATTACTTTGTACTGTGTCATGTTGGCCAATGAAAGAGAGGACTGTCCCGTGAGTTTTTCGCATGTTCCGGTCAAAAAATGTCCCTTGTCAACGAAGCACTTAATTGCACCTGGTCATCGTTCAAACGTGAAATGCCAGTTAAGGCAGTGACTTGCTTGCTGGTCATGTGACTTGCTTGCTGGTCATGTGACTGAAGGGAAAGGCTGGGGGGGGGGAATGGAGGGTCTCTGTTGTTTAATTGTCATCTTTTATTCAACAGAAAAAAAAAAGTGTAAGGTTTCTAGAGACCTGTGACTGTCGCTAAAACAACAGTCACAGGTCACATAGTTGACAATGTGTGACATTTTCACACTGACCTCAGCGAACTAATTGGGTGTGTGTTTGCTTGTGAGATGAAAGTTTGTTAATGTTACTATCTGCACGTTTGAGACGAGACGTAACTTGGTGATGGTACAGGAGCGCAAGTCCAATCTTCCAACTCTACATCACTCATTTTGCACAAGGTTTTTGGTAGAGAGGCTCGAATCTTCTCAAGCCCTCAACCACATGGAGTTTTATGATGATGATGATACCACTAGTAAAAAAAAGTTAGAACTGATAGGAGCCTACTTCGCTACATTTAGAGAACCACGATGTGGACATTGTCCCATGGAAGACGAGACAGTGGAACACATCCTCAAGGACTGCAAGCAGAAACACAATCAAAGATACGACTTGTCTCGATAGAACTGGGTGCATGCGGGGACCTCGCGCCCTATACTGAGACAGGCAAACACTACAGAACATTGCCAAATACCCGGACAGTGGTATACGGGGCTAATCTCAGCACCCTTACGAATTACCAAACGTGTCATAAAAATAATATCGTTTTATTTATTTATTTATTGTTGATATTTTAAAGATGAGAAATTTTATTTTAAATAGAATTGTTCAATACTTTATGCATATGTTAGTTGTGTGAGTGTGTGTTTTATAGCTAAACTAAATGTTGCTGCCGAATGCAATGTAAGCAGTGAGCAGAGTGTTTCATATTTTAAACCAAACAACATTCAACTGGTTTCACTTGTCTGAATTTTACCACAAAAACGCTCAACATTTACAGTTTATTTTCCCAGCTCTGAAAGCAAAGACTTGACCGAGTGTTTAGTGAATCCTGCATCCCAGACGTTTTTTGAAATAGCTAAATACATTCTTACCCTCCTCCTTCCCAGAATCCACAGCGGATGTTGAGCGCGCGAGTGACCTATCGATTTAATTAGGCCGACCTGAATAATCCGGCATCCACTTTGACCTTTTGATAACGACGCCGAGAGAGGTAACCTATAGCTTTCCAGGAGGGGGCGGAGAGTTTTCTGAGAGGTCGTCCGGTACAGTAGATCAGGTGAGAGGCGGGGGGACATCACAAGTGTTAAGATTAACCCTCGCCTCTCCATCCTCGTGGATTCTAACACAAAGACCCGATAGCATGTCAGGAAAAACACGAGACAGAGTTAGATCGTGTAGAGCTTAGGTTCGATTTTCATAAGATATTTCAGAAGAAGATCAAGTGAACCGAAGTGAACCTACACAGTGTGAACCGAAGTGAACCTACACAGTGTGAACCGAAGTGAACCTACACAGTGTGAACCGAAGTAAACCTACACAGTGTGAACCGAAGTGAACCTACACAGTGTGAACCGAAGTGAACCTACACAGTGTGAACCGAAGTGAACCTACACAGTGTGAACCGAAGTGAACCTACACAGTGTGAACCGAAGTAAACCTACACAGTGCTTCCCACTTCAACACAAGCAGATGTGATAGAAAGACTTGAGTCAGAAAGATTGTTAGTTTCTAGAGCAGAGAGAGATCTATATCCGATTAACGCATAGGATCCTACATTCTGACCACAATGATTCTCAAAGCATCACGATGAGGGTATCGAAGCAGTTAAATAAGAATTGTCTTTGAATCCGAAGAGCACTATGTCAATAAAAGGTTATCCTTGATCGCAGCCCACCAATCATAAGCTTGAAAAGTGAATTTCGTGAGCTCATGGTTCAGACACACATATTGCAAGGCAGTGCATCATTTCGATTGTCTGAGCACTTCATTTAGGTCTCGCGTGTATGGATGAACAACTAACAGCAATCTGTGGGTTAAAGTCGCTGACCAATACTGGTATGACAAGAAACACTAAGGTAAGGTAGGGATATTATCGACGATGGGGCCATTTTGTTCGCACGGTTCTGCGGCCACATATTGCTAGCCTTTGAGAGTCACATGACTGCCTATCAGCCACTGATACTAAATAATGTCCAGATCACGAAAGTTGACCAGTATGAGACTGTTATGTGGTATCACCTGGTGCACTGTTGTCACAAGCATCAACTCGTCTAGTTTGGCATGTCTAGTACACTGATAATCTGCTCTACTTCAAACCCAATCTATCCCAGTAGAAGAAAATCATTAGCATTTTGAATATTGAACCTGACCACTTCCAGGTGTCAATTTTTTTTTTAATTGCCCCTCTTACTTCAACTGCCCCCTCATAGATCGCAAGGTGTCATGTGGCCTGCACAACGACATACTGTTCTTACTTCAACTGCCCCCTCATAGATCGCAAGGTGTAAAACGGATATTAATTTCTGACATCAATATCTAAAAGTTACCTATTTTTTGGGGGTGGTTGGTTAGTCTTCTTGTCACGTGACACAAGGACCTACTCCTCACCTGTCGTCACACAAGCACCGCACTTTTATACTAGAATAACGAAAGTAAAGGGAGTGAAGCCAGGGGGGGGATAGAAAGAGGTGTGCAAGAATTACAAGAGTAGACAATAAAACAAACCAAAACTCTTTCTCATAGATTTATCAAAGTGTTTTATATATGTACATAGACATGTTTTTACACATTTACTTTTCATCTCAATGTCCATATCCGTTTTAGGATAATATTGAAACGGGAGATAATTGGTACAAGATAGACAAATACAGTTCTTCACTCTACAAAGTGTCCTTGACCCAAGCATGAGTTATGGATGCAGATTTAAACTTGGGGGGAAAGGGGCAACACATTTGTGGATTATAAGAATCACACACACACACACACATACTGAAGCAGCCATCAAAACGCAGCAGACGTAAGAGAAGAGTTGTCTGCCCAATGTCTAGAACAAAATGTTGGAGATGTCTCTTTCTCTTTTGTTTCACTCTCAAATCTAGATCTTTGGATCTACACACAGACACACCCATTAATGTACACACAGACACACACATAGATGTACACACGGACACACACATAGATGTACACACGGACACACACATAGATCTACACATAGGCACACACACATTGATCTACACTCAGACACACACATAGATTTACACAGTCAGTCCGCACACACATAACAAGACACAACATAAGTGAACGGTTACCAAACTGCTATCATTGGGAACTACTTCAAGAATTCAAACTAAACAATAGATGACAATGGACAATAACTCAAGCCTGGAAACTCTTCAGTTCTACGACGGAAGGCGGATCATATCCTACGAGGACAAGACTTTACAGTCTAGTATTTGGATCTTACCCTTTCTTTCATAAAGTTCTAGATTTAGATCTTAGTGACTTAGTCTTATTGCTTAACAAAATGAATTCTTATTTTTTGTAGGAAATTGATTTAGACTCTCCAAGGCGATAAATATTGACCTTCATGACTAGGTCCAAATGAGAGAATTTGGAAACAGCTTTAATTTCATTCATTTACACACACACACACACAAACACACACACACACACCAACACTCACTCACTGTCTTAACACGTATGTGAGACCTCCAAGCTCCAGACTGAGACACTCACTCACTGTCTTGCCACGTATGTGAGACCTCCAAGCTCCAGACTGAGACACCCGCTCACTCCCCCCTCTCCCTAAAACTATTATCCCCTCACACACAAGCAAACACACATACACGAATTCTCTCACGCATACGCTCATACACACACACACACACTGTGTGTCTGTCTGGAGACAAATGTCTGTTTCTCACAACATACTCTAATGTCCTGGCGGAGGACAAAAGGATTAGAACAAGTCTTGAACAAGTTTGGGAGAGTTTGTCTCCCTTAGATTTCTTGTCATTGAATGGTGCCATAATGATTTGTCTTTAAAGTGTCATGTTATGTTGGGTGCATTCATTACAACTATGGCTGCAATCCAGTTTATTACAAAGCTTATATCAACTCTGTATGTCTGTCTTTGTGGTAAAAAGTTTGTACACGCTATTTCTCCCACACCCATTCTCGGATCAAGTTCAAACTTTGCACAATTATTCATTTGTATAGACAAGGATGAATCAATTAAAAGAAATAACCAATTCAATTAGTCAATAAATTACTGGAAATTAATTATTGTGTTTGATACCAACAAGGGAAATTAATCCTTCAGTATTCACAGACATGGCTAAATATGTAGGGCTTGATCGAGGCCACTCGTCAAAGAAGGCCTGAACACTGACGTGCCACGTCGCAACCTGTGGGCAGTTTAGACCAATAGCTTGATGCTACGTCACAGCTCTGTAAGAGGTGGCAAAGAGTTATTGGTGTCCCCTGCTCACAGGTTGCGGTCTACTCTAGCTAGTGGTCTCTGTTTCATCCTGTTAGATAATTGTACAAATTATTTCTTCCACAATCATAGTCGGATCAAGTTGAAACTTAACACAATTATTAATTTTACCAATAAAACACGAACCAATTTTTAAAAAATTAATCAATTCGTCAATTAATTATTGCTAATTAATTATTTTGTTAAATATCGAATAAGGGAAATAACTTCTACATCCTTGAGTGATATAGTTGTAAGTGTGGAGTTCTACCCCTTAAAAAATAACTTTTAAAAAAATTGGATTTATTATATTTTGCTTCTTGTTATTTTAACCAGAAAGTTAGATAAAGAGTATTAACTATTCAGTGATAGACAATGGAAGGGATTCGCTACAACATCTATAAAATACAACTTATTTTTAATGTGATTGTAAAATTAAAAGGTACTCCTTTTATTCCAGGCAATCCATGTCGCAGATAAATGTAATGGTTATCTGTTTCTATGGCGGAAGATTAACAACGGAGTCAGTTGGCCAGCACAACGACCAACCGACTTTACTTTCTTTAACTAATCTCAAGTACCCATTCGAATCAGAAGGACCCAGGGGCGTCCTAAAGATCCATAAATTCAAAATCCCAATCATCACTGGGATTCGAATCCGAGACCTCTGGGTACGGAAGTCATGCGCTTTTCCACGCATACGCAAAGCACCATAAATACATGTTATTTAACATAAACAAAATGTCTTGCCATATAAAAGCATGGATATAAAAGCTGTTTAAAACTTTATAACCCTTCAAACTGTTTCGCTACAAGACTATCAACCAAGTTTTATTTATCTGCGAAGTACCTGCACAAAGTATTCAATAAAACTCAGTATCGTGATAGTTTTTAAAACTATATTTATATTAATAGAATATTAATATAACTTTGTATTCTGAGCGGGTCCGGGTCCATTGAACTAGTACGGGAATAAACGAGACAAATACAACACCTTCAAGAGATTTGATATCAATTAACAAACAAGTCATTAAACAAGCGATATCTCAACGCGACTTTATCTCACTGCTGTAATACAGACTGTTAGCTGTATGATCTTGTTTGACTGTAGATATCTATTCCCAAGTTTTGTTAAACTGCCTACACGTACCATTGTGAAACTTTTATTGTTGATTCCTGAACGCTCTGCTTGCTGTAAGAAGTAACCAACTAGTTGAACGAGATTTCCTTCAAACATCGTAAATAAAAATAGACGCTAAGAGTACTTAAACATAATGCACTGAATAAGAATATTAATATATTAAAATACTTAGCGGAACTCGATCCAACAGTGACACGTTGACCTTTGAACTTATTTTTTAATCATATGCAAGGTTAAATCCGTTGCCTCTTTTGATCTGACACTTTCCTGCATCATTTAACAAAATACTCAGCTGACATATAATGGTCCTCATGTCGTGTCCGAGCAGGAGCCGGACATTGTTTCGTGAAATATTTTCTCGTAATATTACGATACGGGTCTAATTGTTAAAGTTTCGGCCGTTTTCTTTTCCGAACTGAAAATAACTGCTTCATAGCCCAGACTTCCTGCCGGAATGTAGAGGTGGTGCTGTAACTGCTTCCTAGCCCAGAACTCTTGCAGGAGGGTAGAGGTGGTGCTGTAACTGCTTCCTAGCCCAGAACTCTTGCAGGAGGGTAGAGGTGGTGCGGTAACTGCTTCCTAGCCCAGAACTCTTGCAGGAGGGTAGAGGTGGTACTGTTACTGTTTCCTAGCCCAAAACTCTTGCAGGAGGGTAGAGGTCATGCTGTAACTGTTTCTTAGCCCAGAACTCTTGCAGGAGGGTAGAGGTCATGCTATAACTGTTTCTTAGCTCAGAACTCTTGCAATGTTGCTCCACAACTCCAGAGTAGGAAATCCAAAACGTTGTTAGATTGTCGAATACATTATTACTTACTTCTAGGTCCGGAAAGGTATCACGCGGTACAACTAAAGGCCCCCAAGAATATCTATCATTAACATGTAATATCTGGACTAATATAGGGCCCATATCTAAAATAGCTTATTAACTTTTCTAGTCTAATGCGGCACTGCCTGGTCGAAGTACAACCAGAGGTAAACTTTTAAGTTTGATCTATTTATTCTTTAAAGTATTTATTGTGTCCGTGAACCACAGGCTGAGAACCATTGGTTTAAAGAATTAAGTTGTTAGTGGCAAAAGTTTCCCACCCTTCAAAGTCCTGGCAAGTTTTAAATCTCTGCACCAAGATACTCTCTCAGATTTTAAATGAAGACAGTTTAAAGTGACTTTTGAAAGCTTGTATTAAAGAACCTTGATCTGTTTGAAGAGATTGAAATTATGTTCATTTAGAGACATGGCATTTTGGTGCAAAAGAATGAAGTGAATAAAGAGACACTACACTGCCTACCGATCTGTTCAACCCAACTAACTAGATTAAAAAGATAGAAAAAAATCATTTTATTTTTATTCAGAGATTCTTCTTTGATGTAGACAACACCCCATCATAAACTTGTTTTGAGAACCTTCGCGAAGGCACTGCTCTGCAATAGTTTGTAGCTTTTCAAAGTCTTTCTCCACAGAGACACTAGAAGCCAGAGAGAGAGAGAGAGAGTGAGAGAGAGAGACAGAGAGAGTGAGAGAGAGACAGAGAGAGAGAGAGAGAGACAGAGAGAGAGAGAGAGTGAGAGAGAGACAGAGAGAGAGAGAGAGTGAGAGAGAGACAGAGAGAGAGAGTGAGAAAGACAAGCGCCCGGTTAACACGTTATAAACTACACCTTTTTATTTTGTTCAATCCTACAAAGTTTTGTTGATGTTTTTTTAAAACTGTTCTAGCCCAGACAGTAGTATAGCAGCTCTAGGAGGAGTGCAAAGTGGGGCGACTTCCTACACCCTACACCCCCCCCCTTGCCCTTGTTTCTGTGCTAGAGAAAAGGCTTTGAGCTTTAAGTCGTTTATTGTGGAATGAAAGTATAATAATGATTATGTCTTTAGGTAGAATGTCTATAAGCTAGATAGAATGTATATGATTTTAGGTAGAAATGTGTCTAACTTGAGATAGAATGTCTATAACTTCTGATAGAATTTGTATAAGTTCAGATTGTCAATGGCTTCAGATAGATTGACTTAACATGACTTACGATAGAGAGATTGTGTAAGACCAGATAGATTGCGCATGACTTCAGATTGATAGATTGTTTATGACTTCAGATAGATCTGCAAGGCTTCAGATGATCTGTGCATGACTTAGCTTGTGTATTACTTTAGATAGATTGCACATGATTTCAGATAGATAGATTGTGTATGACTTCAAACAGATTAAGCATGGCTTCAGAAAGATTGTGTATGACTTCAGACAGATTAAAGCATAGCTTCAGAAAGATTGTGTATGACTTCAGACAGATTAAAGCATGGCTTCAGAAAGATTGTGTATGACTTCACTTTGGATAAATTTAAATAGCATCGCATTATATCTCTTTATTAGAACTTACAATAGCTTGTCTCTTACTTCGAAGAAAGAATTGACAAAAGGTGGATTAGATTATTGTTTTACATGTTTCGGATGTTCCTTCAGAGTTGAAGATAATTACTTCCTAGTCCAGACCTCCCGCAGGACGACGGGGGATGGGAGCGGGCAGCGTTTGAACCCGGGACCATCGATAAATCTGAACGACAGTCCAGCGTGCAAACCGCACGACCAGGCAGCCATATTGAAAATGACAAAAGGTGGATTAGATTATTGAAAAGGACAAAATGTGGATTAGATTATTGAAAAGGACAAAAGGTGGATTAGATTATTGAAAAGGACAAAATGTGGATTAGATTATTGAAAAGGACAAAATGTGGATTAGATTATTGAAAAGGACATTAATTTTCTCTAGCTTCTTATTCGCTGTAGACAATCGGCACAAACAAATATTTCTGTCTAGCCCAAAGAATTCGATTTGCGATGATAGTTGGCAAGAATTGATAGGCTTCTGCTAAAGTTTAATGGCGTGTCTTGGTGCCTTGCTTTATCTACTGGCTAGTCTTTCGCTTCAAAACTAGAAACAACACGACCACTCAAATCTGCATGTCAATTTGTTTAAAGTGTAGGGATACAGGTGTCGAAAGTGCCCTGCATACCCTTCAGCCAAGGAAATCCTGGAAATGCTTATACAATATAAGGGTTTTTATTTTAACCTAAACAAGACTAAGATTTTAATTGTGACTCTTTTGTTATGTAGTGCACTTTTAATTATCTTCGAGTTTACCAGCATTTAGTACAGTAGTGGTTACACTAAAGTAGCGGTATGATCCAGCACATGCCAACTCTAAAGTGTATAATTCAAAAGACACCATTCAGACCACCCTAGTTGGCATAGTGAGAGCCGCCTAATCCCTCAGTGGGTCCTGGCCATGCGGAATAGTGATTGCTGCTTTCATGGGATAGACAAGCAGCGTACTAGAAACAGATCTCGTTCTACTTTCCATTGAAGGTTGGTGAAAGACCTGGATTTTATTGATGGACAGAATGAGTGAATGTATTGCTATTCAATTAGCAAGTCGTTTTTTTTTTAAAATATTTTATTTGTTTGCTAACATTGGTCGAATCCTGCAAACATTTAATGGAGACATACCTTTTTGAAGTTTCAAACTCCAGCGCAGACGATTGAACAGTCGGACACTGCGCGTGTGTTTGTGTTTGAAGTTTGAAAGTAATTTCCCGAGCGAGACTATTGGCCAGTTCTGCTGGCTGATACCTTCCCAGAGATCATTGAATGATATT
Organism: Biomphalaria sudanica; assembly: GCA_036873155.1. NCBI lineage: Eukaryota > Metazoa > Mollusca > Gastropoda > Planorbidae > Biomphalaria > Biomphalaria sudanica. The sequence goes on from JAZGLO010000030.1 coordinate 269,562, forward strand.
TGTGTATAAACTAAGTAACTGTCAACCTATCAATAGAAGCTTAGAGAAGGGGGGAGGGAGTGTTTTTTTTTATTTCTTATCTGTAGAAGATTTTGTTTTATAGGTCAGTGGGTTAGATTTTTTTCTTTCTGTGTGTATGTGCTTGTAGATGTGTGTGTGAGTGTGTCTGGGGTGGGGGGAGAGCATGGATACTATTGACCTTCAATAATAGAACCATACAAAAAGTGGTCAGCTGTTGCGTAGGAACCCTCCCCCATCCCACCCCCAAAATGTCCGCTGAAAACAACGCCTTTTTCATTTCAGTCTTGCAGCGACCTCTAGCGACAGGTTTAGTTAGTAGAGCGAACTATGCCAGAATTCCAGTCTAAACAAACAGTTGAAGCTTAATATAATTGTTATAATTAGCAAGAAAACATTTTCTTTCATACCTGCAGCCTCATGGTGTTGATGGGGAAAAGTTCACCTGTTACTGTGTCGAACAGATGACGTCGAACAGATGACAAGGGTGTCGAACAGAGGACAAGGGTGTCGAACAGAGGACAAGGGTGTCGAACAGATGACAAGGGTGTCGAACAGATGACAAGACTGTCGAACAGATGACAAGGGTGTCGAACAGATGACAAGGGTGTCGAACAGATGACAAGGGTGTCGAACAGATGACAAGGGTGTTGAATCCCCGATTCAACCTCAAAACTCAAACGTTTTTAAAAGCTCAAAGATGTTAAAATATCTGACTGTGATTTGAACTCCTAAACATCTAACTGTGATTTGAACTCCTAAACATCTAACTGTGGTTTGAACTCCTAAACATCTAACTGTGATTTGAACTCCTAAACATCTAACTGTGATTTGAACTCCTAAACATCTGGATGTGATTTGAACTCCTAAACATCTAGCTGTGATTTGAACTCCTAAACATTTGGCTGTGATTTGAACTCCTAAACATCTGACTGTGATTTGAACTCCTAAACATTTGGCTGTGATTTGAACTCTATAACATCTGACTGTGATTTGAACTCCTTAACATCTGGCTGTGATTTGAACTCCTAAACATCTGACTGTGATTTGAACTCTAAACATCTGACTGTGATTTGAACTCTATAACATCTGACTGTGATTTGAACTCCTAAACATCTGACTGTGATTTGAACTCGTAAACATCGGATTGGTGGCCAAGTTCTTCCTGTTCGTTAAACCAAACATGCCATCACAAACATTGAAGTAACGTTGAATAGACTTCAGTCTCTCAGGAACTTTCCCCAAGAAGAGAGCTTCCGAAGGACTGAAGACGCTTGAAATGAGGAGGAGTGTGGTGAAAAGCGAGTACAAGTGGCTCAGAGATAGAATCGGCGCCTAATTTTCGTCAAACAATTCAGAACTATTTTAAATAAATGTTTCGATAAAATAAATAATATTTGCGTATGGAACTAAAGAGCCGCAGCTTCACACCCAAAGAGCCGCATGTGGCTCGCGAGCCGCAGGTTGCCGACCCCGGTTCAAAAGTGAATATATGTAGCTTAGCTATGCCTCCGAATTTTGTACAACGGATACCCCAAAGACTCTTTATACTTTATACTTAATAGACTGAGGAGTTAGTACTCAATATCAGAAGAATGTTTTGAACTTCTAGAGAAAAGGCTTACAGGGAGATGCCCTGACATCGACTTCTGGCTGATCTATGAAATTGCTCTCCGTACGCCCTAAGACCGTCAGTCATGACAACTTCCTCACATGCCCCCCACCACCACCCCCACCCCGCGCGCCACACAAACAAAGTAGTTTACTTGTCAACACTACAAACGAGTGCCTCCCTCTTTTCATTTCCCCCCCCTCTCTCTTTTTTCATCGCCAGGTCCCCATCGTTTACTAAGTGTTTTTGCCGGGAGCCCCTGGAATGTTGAGCCAGGCGTTGATACTGACTTATTCCAGCACCTCCGTCGTGGTCCAGAGATAAAGCGGGCTGAGAAGGTGGCGAAAAAAGAAGAAAGTGGGGAGGGGCGCGCCCTCTTCGATACGATCTTTTTATGTGCGAGTGCTTTGGTCCCGGAGTGATTTATGGAGGAACACTCTTCGCGTCGATGACTCGTGTTGAACGTCACCCCAAGACTGGTGTACTACGTCACACCGAGAGGGGGGTATTAGTCCCTCTTATCCTCCGAATACCCTTTTGTCGAGTTTATGATGTGTAATTACTTTTTGTGTGTGTGGGGGGGGGGGGGGTTGGAGTGGGGGAGTAGCAAGGGGCGTAGACTGAACGAAGAGATCGTTTGTACCTAAGCTGAATGTTGACGCGAACGATTTGATAAACTCGACTGACAGAAAACAAATGTTTTTTAAATGACATATTATTAAAAACTGAATTATGGAAATACATCAACATGAGTCTCATTTGCTAATGCACTTACTAGACTGGATTTAACCCGCTGGTCATAGGTCTGAAGAATTCGGTAACAAACCTGATTTGAGATAAATTATTTCCCTTTAAAAAAAAAGATCCATTTAATCACGATTCAAAACATTCACACTTGTAGGGGTATGATTATTGAAGTGAAATTCCATTAGAAATCTCAACATACCTTTTTTCTAAACAACTACTGATTATTTGCATATTTGGCGAATAACTATAAATAGCTAGCTATTTTTTGGTGTTTTTGTTGATAAGCTTCTGTTGATAAGATTTTACAATGTATAAGATACTTGTGTGTGTGCACCTGGGCACTTTGCAATGTTCAATCAAATAACTTCCCTTAGTCTCGTGTAGCACTAAATACTTTGCACTACTTAATTAGCATCAAATGTCCTGCTATAGAGTGACCTTGACATTGTATAGTTTCTCTATTTATTTCAAAATCTTTCCCAATACCCCCCCCCCCACAACATTTCCCCTCATCCCTTTCTTTTCTTTTCTTTTTTTTACTTTTTTTACTTTTTTTTTTTTTTTTACTATTGCTGTATTTTATTGCTGAAATAATTAAAAAACCGAATCTTACACATCGAAAACGAAACCAAGAGACATTACACTGTTACAAATGTATCATGAGAGTCCCAAGCAATAGGACTAATTCGCAGCTAGATGCTGTGTTTTGGCCAAAGAACATCTATTTTAGCAGCTTTTTCTAAGACAACAATCACAGTGAAGGGTGTTCATTTACCCTTTTTTTAAAATAACAATGTATGCATGTGTATGCTTCAAGTGCCTAGTTTGCTATGTAATGTTACACTTTTGTTTTGTAACACAATAATCTGCTTTATGTTCAGTGAACTTGATTTCCCTTCATTGCTAGCACAGGAAATGGAAACATGACCAAGTCTCTTCAGAAACTACGTTTTTCCAGCAACCAGTTTAAACGTAATCCAGTAAAAAAAAAAATAACAATAATTTGTATAAAAACCAATAAAGAGGAACATGAAGGCAAGAGGGGGTGGGGTGAACGGTGGTGAATCAAGGGCATTACGTTACCACATCTGATGACGCTATGAAATGCTAGGTAGGACTAGGTGCCGGTGTAAAGATCTGGATAGGATGGGTTCTCTCTATTTGTCCACATTTGTATGGCTTCATGTAAAATAATACTGCAGGCTATGAAATGAAAATATTGCTTTATTTGATATCAAAACAGCCAGCCAGTACGCTAAACTTCATATCACTGGGAGATGGTAAAGTTAAGGTAATACCAGAAGGGGATCCTGGGGGGGGGATATTCAGAGATCGGAATTCTCTGCCCACCCCATACCCCCCCCCCCCCCAAGTATTATGATAAAACTTGTGTATACATTCAGTATGTGTTTATATACATTTGGATTATTGTACAACTTCTCTCTTGCCAGTATTTAAATGGAGATAGTTTCAATGTTATGAACTGATCCTGTCTTTCTAAAACGTTTCATTCTAAGTTTAGTCCGTGGCGTTACAAATGTCAATAAAGGTGTGAAAATAGAGCATCGACCTATCCGAAGTTTGTTGCGTGTTAGGTTTGGGAACAAAAAAAAGATCCTTTGATTGTTCAGAAGGTCGATATCATTAAATGGAGTTAAATACACTCTAGTGGGTCACGCGATTGTGTAAACTTTGATATTCTCTGATGGGTATTGTGATGTGTTGGTTTTTTGATTTTATATTTTGGTTTTTGTCTTATCCCTCGTCCCCTGCACCCCCCCCCCCACACACACACATACCTGAACACACATTTTCATAAATAAATTTCATTTTACTCACTGAACGTGATACAAGAAAAACATCATTCACATAATTAATTACCTCATAAACATCATTAGTTACCTCACAAATACATTGACATCATTAGTTACCTCACAAAAACATTGACATCATTAGTTACCTCACAAAAACACTGACATCATTAGTTACCTCACAAAAACATTGACATCATTAGTTACCTCACAAAAACATTGACATCATGAGTTAACTCACAAAAACATTGGCATCATTAGTTACCTCATAAACAACATCATTAGTTACCTCACAAAAAACACTGACATCATTATTTACCTCATAAGCAACATCATTAGTTACCTCACAAAAACACTGACATCATTAGTTACCTCACAAAAAACATTGGCATCATTAGTTACCTCACAAAAAACATTGGCATCATTAGTTACCTCACAAAAAACATTGACATCATTAATTACCTCACAAAAAACATTGACATCATTAGTTACCTCACAAAAAACATTGACATCATTAGTTACCTCACAAAAACATTGACATCATTAGTTACCTCACAAAAAACATTGGCATCATTAGTTAACTCACAAAAAACATTGGCATCATTAGTTACCTCACAAAAAACATTGACATCATTAATTACCTCACAAAAAACATTGACATCATTAGTTACCTCACAAAAACATTGACATCATTAATTACCTCACAAAAAACATTGACATCATTAGTTACCTCACAAACCGTCAGTAGCCACACTATTGTCACTATCAACAATGATTGACATCAATTGCTTAGAATTAGGAAACAAAAGGTCTGTTAAGGAATGGCGTAGAGGTGTGTATTAAGCTGGTCTCAGCACTACAACTAGAAGGGCATGGACCCAACTGGACAATTGCTGTCATATGCTCCACTGGGAGTCAACAGGATAAAGTCAAATAAGTCAAGTCTCAGATCGTCACTAACTGACCTCTGTGGTCAATAACAGATGACCAGGTCCAGGTTCCATAAAACTTACTTAACGTGCAGAATGTTTGCTAGTCTCAGAGGTTCAACCTGACCTTCAACACTTTAGCTGACCTCTGTGGTCAAAAACAGATGACCAGGTCCAGGTTCCATAAAACTTAACGTGCAAAATGTTTGCTAGTCTCAGAGGTTCAACATGTCCTTCAACACTTTAGCTGACCTCTGAGGTCAAAGACAGATGACCAAGTCCAGTTTTCTTAAGACTTACTTAACGAAAAGATTGTTTGCTAGTCTCAGAGGTTCAACATGACCTTCAACACTTTAGCTGACCTCTGAGGTCAAAGACAAATCACCAGGTCCAGGTTTCTTTAGACTTACTTAACGAGAAGAATGTTTGCTAGTCTCAGAGGTTCAACATGACCTTCAACACTTCAGCTGACTTCTGAGGTCAAAGACAGATCACCAGGTCCAGATTTCTTTAGACTTACTTAACGAGCAGAATGTTTGCTAGTCTTAGAAGTTCAACATGACCTTCAACACTTCAGCTGACTTCTGAGGTCAAAGACAGATCACCAGGTCCAGGTTTCTTTAGACTTACTTAACGAGCAGAATGTTTGCTAGTCTCAGAGGTTCAACATGACCTTCAGCACTTCTGTTCTTCTTCGTGTTTTTGTTTATTTTTTTGTCTGCCCATTGTTTTGTTTTGTCTGCCCATTGTTTTGTTTTGTCTGCCCATTGTTTTGTTTGTCTGCCCATTGTTTTGTTTGTCTGCCCATTGTTTTGTTTTGTCTACCCATTGTTTTGTTTGTCTGCCCATTGTATTGTTTGTCTGCCCATTGTTTTGTTTGTCTGCCCATTGTTTTGTTTTGTCTGCCCATTGTTTTGTTTTGTCTGCCCATTGTTTTGTTTGTCTGCCCATTGTTTTGTTTGGCTGCCCATTGTTTTGTTTTGTCTGCCCATTGTTTTGTTTTGTTTGCCCATTGTTTTGTTTGTCTGCCCATTGTTTTGTTTGTCTGCCCATTGTTTTGTTTTGTCTACCCATTGTTTTGTTTGTCTGCCCATTGTATTGTTTGTCTGCCCATTGTTTTGTTTGTCTGCCCATTGTTTTGTTTGTCTGCCCATTGTTTTGTTTGTCTGCCCATTGTTTGTTTTGTCTGCCCATTGTTTTGTTTGTCTTCCATTGTATTGTTTGTCTGCCCATTGTTTTGTTTGTCTGCCCATTGTTTTGTTTTGTCTGCCCATTGTTTTGTTTGTCTGCCCATTGTATTGTTTGTCTGCCCATTGTTTTGTTTTGTCTGCCCATTGTTTTGTTTTGTCTGCCCATTGTTTTGTTTGGCTGCCCATTGTTTTGTTTGTCTGCCCATTGTTTTGTCTTGTCTGCCCATTGTTTTGTTTGTCTGCCCATTGTTTTGTTTAGCTGCCCATTGTTTTGTTTGTCTGCCCATTGTATTGTTTGTCTGCCCATTGTTTTGTTTGTCTGCCCATTGTTTTGTTTTGTCTGCCCATTGTTTTGTTTGTCTTCCCATTGTATTGTTTGTCTGCCCATTGTTTTGTTTGTCTGCCCATTGTTTTGTTTTGTCTGCCCATTGTTTTGTTTGTCTGCCCATTGTATTGTTTGTCTGCCCATTGTTTTGTTTTGTCTGCCCATTGTTTTGTTTTGTCTGCCCATTGTTTTGTTTGGCTGCCCATTGTTTTGTTTGTCTGCCCATTGTTTTGTCTTGTCTGCCCATTGTTTTGTTTGTCTGCCTATTGTTTTGTTTTGTCTGCCCATTGTTTTGTTTGTCTGCCCATTGTTTTGTTTGCCTGCCCATTGTTTGTTTAGCTGCCCATTGTTTTGTTTGTCTGCCCATTGTTTTGTTTTGTCTGCCCATTGTTTTGTTTTGTCTGCCCATTGTTTTGTTTGTCTGCCTATTGTTTTGTTTTGTCTGCCCATTGTTTTGTTTGTCTGCCCATTGTTTTGTTTTGTCTGCCCATTGTTTTGTTTGTCTGCCTATTGTTTTGTTTTGTCTGCCCATTGTTTTGTTTGTCTGCCCATTGTTTTGTTTGTCTGCCCATTGTTTTGTTTGTCTGCCCATTGTTTTGTTTGTCTGCCCATTGTTTTGTTTGTCTGCCCATTGTTTTGTTTGTCTGCCCATTGTTTTGTTTTGTCTGCCCATTGTTTTGTTTGTCTGCCCATTGTTTTGTTTGTCTGCCCATTGTTTTGTTTGCCTGCCCATTGTTTTGTTTGTCTGCCCATTGTTTTGTTTGTCTGCCCATTGTTTTGTTTGCCTGCCCATTGTTTTGTTTGTCTGCCCATTGTTTTGTTTGCCTGCCCATTGTTTTGTTTTGTATGCCCATTGTTTTGTTTGTCTGCCCATTGTTTTGTTTGCCTGCCCATTGTTTTGTTTTGTCTGCCCATTGTTTTGTTTGGCTGCCCATTGTTTTGTTTTGTTATTTTAATTACAAAATAAGTTCCATTGACAATACTTTAATCTCTTTCGCTTTTGACATCCCATAGTCGGCACTGGCATGTCACGTGACCATTCATTTTGAGGTTTAGACTTTTTAAAAAAACGAAAACATGATTGGTTTGTTTGATGAGGGGGGGGGGGGGCTTACAAAACTCTGACCAACACATACTATTCAGATTTCCAGATGTGTATATTAGTTATATCTATCTTTGGAGTCTTTTGTTATCAAATCATTTAAATTGACGCACATTTGAAGATTTCTTGATAATGAAATTTTTTTTAAATAAAGTAAAAAAAAAGTTGTTAATAATTCTAGCAGCTCTCTAAGATTTAGTCCTTAATGACGCCGAGTCACGTGACAGCTGCCAACTAGTATTTCGATAGGGGAAAAGATCGTGTTGAGTAGAGCAATGAGCAAAAATTGCATCGAACGATTGACTTGAATCAGTAGAAACATTTTGAAACACATACATACACATATAGTAAAACACACACACATGTACACACCGCCATTCTCTACCCCCCCCCTCCCCCCAATTACTGCAAGTGTTCCGACTAAATACCTGGCTTGTGAAATGGCTGTATTGAACACTATAGATTGTCGGGTCAATTATTGAAGTGTTCAATGCATGC